>WSXT02126051.1:0-10825 GCA_011762715.2 Neuroterus valhalla
TTTTTCGTGAGTTATCGTATTTACGGACGGACGGACGGCCGGACATACGGACATACAGACCAACAGACCGACACCATCGCTAAAACTTGATTTTCGGCTTCAGGGGGTCTCGAAACGTGGAAATCTGTTAAAAATTCAAGATGTAAAATTTCAGACTGTGAACTGAATCAAGCACGTATGAAGCGGAGCGCGTAGCGCAAGGGAAATACATTATCGAGCGCGAAGCGCGAGATCCGAATGACGCGCGCCCTGGTCGCGCTTAAACTTGCGAGCGAAGTGAGCCGCGCGCCATGAAAATGCGCCCGTGCAGCGAGCAAATTTTTTTAAACATAAATCGTCTCGACTCAGACAAATATCAATGAAACTTTTTGAAATTTGGTATACAAACGCATTATACCCTAGCGATGCCTACAGTGTGGAGAAACAAGTAAAAAATGCCAATTATTTGATAATAATTAATTACAAATCGAGACCTGGCGGTAAGCACATTTTCTTATCTTCGACGAAGAAAAGTATCGAGTGAACTTCGAAGTAGAAACAGTTTCCAGTCAGACATTTGTTCCTTAATAGCGGAGGAAGATTTCTGGAAATTTTTAGATCAATTTATTGAAAATTGACGGAAATATCCATTTGGTAAGAAAACAGACGACGCCGTATACGATTGCGTCGTTAGCAGATTCAAGGGCTTCTCAACGTTGGTACTCTCGCCTGTATACTCTCCTGTAAAGGACTTGTGTCTTCAATAATAATTAGAAATTAAAAAAGGCTGCCTTTTCCCTTATTAAATAGAAAATCAACTGTTTTATATTTCAGGATATTTCGTGGTTTCCAGTGAATTAGCAGAAAATAAATTAAAATAAGAAAATTTGTGCTGTGCAAGTTGTTTCATCCTTTATTTTGTTTCATCCTCTATTTTGTTTCCTTCATTTCAGTAATAAAGAACGTAAACAAACCGTCTCATGCCTTTGTTTTGAAATTTTTACTGTGAACAAGGTTCAGTGTCCCAAATTGTTTCGGACTGTGTAGATCGCTCTCTGATTCATTAGATTGAATTGAATATTATATTTTTGTCCTGTGACTGTAAGACAATATAATTCGTGATTTCAAGTTACTTTTAAGTTTTGGAAATATAGCCAGAACTTCAAGTAGGCCGTAAAAGGCTTCGCGACGAGAGCAAGTGGAAGAGAAATGTGACAAAAGATTGCAGAAATAAGGTAATAGAATAATGATATCCTCATCATATAGAAAATTCTCCATTCAAAAAGATTTTTGGCATATTGAAATTTTTAAATGCAATGAAATTGATAATTTTGGTTACACGTTTATTTTAAAGTTGGTTAAAGGACTCCGCACGTAGAAGTGACAACTTTGAAGTGTTCTAAAGAAACGTTTCCCAAAAGTGAAACGCATTCTAAAATTATGACTTTTCAGGCTCTCATATACCCAGATTTGATATTCGAAAGCTCCACATATCCCATCAAGCTTAAAATGTATATATTTTGCGGGTTTGCTCTTAAATCAGGTTTTTCCCGGTTATTTACTGGACTGCTCCTAATTATTTCATTCTTTCTTCTTTTCTGTTGTAAGACATTCTTTTCCTTCAAATTGATATTTTTTGTAGATCATTCCCTTTGTTGTTCATTTATTATTTGTCCATAACTAAAAAGTTACGAAATCTTGGAAAAATCTAACTTTCTCGCATTTTTCTAAGAGATGATAGTTATGATCAATGATGAACTGACTAAAATAGTATGTATGTTAGCTTCTATTTTTCATTGCCTCACCTTAAGGAAGAGTTGAAAAAAGTTTGAAAATTTCAAAGAAGGACCGCAACTTCATAGCATTCTTTAAAGAAATCACTGTTCTAAATAAAAATGACTTTTTTTGACAATGACAAAGTACTGCACCAATTTATATAATTATTAATATTCTACAAAGCAGTGATATTCCTGATAAATAATTTATTGACACAAAAGTAATAATATATGTGATGTAGCGTAACAGAGATTTAGGAAAATAAATGGTTGTTTCTAATATTAAATTTTCTGTGATAAAAGAATGGAGGAAATGTATGACAAATTGTTGATTTTTTTCGTTCAAAAAACTTTATCGAAAACGATAATTATACAGATATTACGAAATAGTGGAATTCCTGATAAATGATATTGTGTCAAGAAAAAGTTATAATATTCGTGATACAGTATAAAAAGGTTTAGAAGTAATAAAGAGAGTATCTAATTTTAATGTTCCTGTGTTAAAACTTTTATAAAATGTATGATTAATGATCAGAAATTATGATAAACAAGTGTAACGATGTGTTTTGTTATTGGGGAATAAATATACTAAAATATAAAGTAGTCAATTTTCTATTAGATAAGGGAAAAGGCAGCCTTTTTTAAAGTTTAATTTTTGAAGAGACAAGTTTGGCTTATGCGGCGTATACGGCGTCGTCTGTTTTCTTACCAAATGGATATTTCCGTCAATTTTCAATAAACTGACCTAAAAATTTCCAGAAATCTCCCTCCAATATTAAGGAACAAATGTTTCACTGGAAGTTGTTTCAACTTCGAAGTTCATTCCATACTTTTCTTCGTCGAAGCTAAGAAAACGTTCTTACCGCCAGGTCTTGATTTGCAATTAATTATTATTAAACAATTGACATTTTTTACTTGTTTCTCCACATCGTAGGCATCGCTAAGGTTTAATGCACTTTTTCATTTTTATTATCAAAAATATAAATGGGATTGGAAAACTTTATATAAAAAAAGTCCCGCGTTGTCATTATCGATAAGCGCATATTTTTTATTTATTTATTTTTTTTTTTGAGTTTCGAAATTTCGATATCACAAGACGTTTGGACACTTTGTAGCGTTTTCGAGCGCTCGTCCCCTTATTGCATCCGGGCCCTCACCAGGTGGTTCAATATAGTTTTAATAATACTTTTTTCTTAGAATATGATTGTTTTGCCTGAAAACGAATTTTGATGGTCTACTTACAATGTTATCTTTGTCAATATATGATATTTTTTGGCATTGAGGATCCAGTTCTGGAGCCACTTTCAGACTCATCACAATTCCATCTTCGATACAAATTTCAGTCAAATTGTATAAGCCTGGAGTAGCGGCATGATTCGATATATTCGTATAATCTTCCATAGATCCTGATGACTCCATTTTATTTTCTTCAATGAGGGACGAGTGTTCAAAGAGTGATAGGTTAATATAATCAAATTTGTTTCTACGTGTATAAATTGTGGCATTTGCAGGCAAACCCGAAAATTCACCATGGTTTATACCCAATTTAGGAAGGTAGGATATGTTCAAAGACTTCAAATTATCCAAACCAACAAAAACTTTGTCTAAAGATGAAATTTTGTTTTCTGAAAGTGATAGATATTCTAAATTAATAAGGTTCGAGAAGATGAATTCCGGAAGGGCCTTTAAGGAATTATTTCTCAGGTTCAAGGTCTTGAGAGTTTTCAAGTTCTCAAATGCTTCTCTTTCTATCGACTTGATTTGCATACTAGACAAGTCCAGATTTTCTATTAGAGGATCTTCAGGAATTATTCTCTTCAGATTTCCATTTTCGATGTACAAAATGTTAGAATTTTTAAGTTCCGTTCCAAACACTACGGAATGTAATAGGAATATTGAAAAGACGAACATTATTTATCTGTAAAATAATTATTACTTGGTTATTTATTTGAATAATGAGAATTGTATTATTTTAGTCATTTATAATTTCTTATTATAGAAAGAATTGATTATTCCATTCAAAGAAATGTTTAAATGTTTCAACTGCAACAATTCGTACAAGGATGGTTCCAACAAAATTCAACTACAGAGATGAACTATTTTATGTTCAATAAATTTTACCTATTGTAAAGAATAATAGATGAATCTGCTCAATACCTTTGTTCGAAGAAATTTCTTAGCTTCCTCTCTAATTTAGATTCCTTCACTTGCGACTTTGAATCATCGCATCAACAAAAATTTACATTTAAAAACGAAATTGATAAAGATTCAACCAATGCGACTCTTGACTTCAACAAAATATTTAGAATCGGCTGCCGGAAAAAATGCTAAATCCTTTTGAAATCTACACCTTTCAAAAGAAGCCTTATATTAATTGAAAATCACGTTTTCTGGGATTTAATTCAAGTTTTTGTCGTGTTGTCATTCGGCAAAAGTCGGTCACGTACTGAAACTCGAAACTAACGGTTTGATGAAATTATACTTCGCAGCCTCTGCTGGCTTCGATGAGAATTGTGTTTTGCTTTTCCTTTTAGAGAAAAATTCGATCTACAGGAAGGAGATGAAAAATCGTTCACTTAAAGTTGCAGTTTCTCAAAGTGTATGTAGTTGAAAATTTCCCTAGCTTTCACATTCAGAATTTGATGACCCTTTCGAGGAAAATAATCTATGGATTACAAAAATTAAATCAGAGACATTGTTCAATTCATTCCAAAAGAATGTAAATGTTGCGAAATCGATCATTTTTATTATGCACTTTTATCTGGAAAACTTTTCTTTCGGCCTGTTCTTAGTTAGCTAGTAGTTACAAATGCATATTTATCAGTGTCAAGACACTCATTATTTCTTTAATAACAATTTTTACTAACAATAAGTATAAAACAACGAATAAGCAGCGATACTGTAAGTTACACACACAGGTTGAAAGTTTCTTGCGAGAGAGAAAAAACCTGTTGTGAATCAGTCATATTCTATCATTCTTATCCATCGGTTGCTGATGTGGGACAAAAGCTACTGGAATACCTTCCTTTTGCAATGTATCTATAAATCTTTTTTAAAATCCTTATCATTTGACTTTCCAAAAATATGTTTAAAATTTTTTACGATAAAGATTACATTTTATGATATACTGTAAATCAATGTATATAGTGTCAATGCTGTTCAGCCTGTATTTTTCTCTTTCGCAGGTTCTTTTTTAACGTTTGAAAAAACATCTGAAATGAAGATCATGATTTTTAATTGTAAGGTTTATTTCTTCAATAATCTCAACATTGTTTTCATTTCTGGCGAAGCTTGCTCATTTTTGAAGATTTTTTGTCATGACTATTAAAACACTTTTACCGTATACGTTTAATGATATCCTCGCATTCATTTTCCTGAATATACATATATCTAGGAAATTGATGATTCGATACAAGTTCAATATTTGTCTCATGGACATATTTATTCGTGACTCTCATTAGAGCAATTATGGTAATCAAATATCATACCGCAGTCATTATTGAATCATTAGGTATTTTGTTAAATCAAAAGGTTCAATCATTTCTATCCTGCACCTGTGACAACAGAAACGAAAAGGTGAATAATAAATATTATTATCTCCTCTCTCACCTGAAACATCAGCAACGAATTCTACCAGATTCTACCAGAAGCTTCGAATATATGTAAAAGTTCACTTTCCGTGATTGATCCGTGGATTATAAAATCAGAATAAATCATAAATGAGGAGCCGACAAATATACATCTCTCGCAGCAACCAATCAAAAATCGTTGCCTAAAAAGTGTAAAAAATTAAATGTTATCAACATGAATACATTTTTGGATAATAAGAAAAGGCGCGAAAAAAAATGTAAATTTAACCGTACCATCTAGATTTTCAGGGTTTACATACCTAATATTGTACTAAACAGGACAGTCATCTAGGATGTCAGGGGTACCATGATATAGAATGTTTGGCACTTCGAAAGTTTTTCTGGAGAAAGATAGCTCTTCCCCCAAGTATTATGTTCGGATAAACTTCCGAAAAGGTGATAAGCCCGATTTCCGTCAAACTGCGTAAACCTATGTATTTTAATAGGCTCATTTCAATTTTTATAGTAAAAATTGGCGCAAATTTGATTTCATGGTGAAATCATGAAAAAACCATCAAAATGATGGTTTTTTGAGTTTATCTCAGCTAATATACAAAATTGAAAAAAAATGTTACTTATAAAAGTTGTAGATCTCATCAAAATCAGTGAGTTATTTATTTATATATCACACTTTCTTGTCTCAACCTGTTTAAATTACATTATTTCTGTGACCAGTAAAAGGGTTGCCTTCCCGCCCCCCATGGGACCTGGGAAAGGGGTAGGGGTTTGACCAACACTAATTCTGTGACCAATGAAAGGGTTGCCTTCCTGCCCCCCACGGGACCTAGGAAAGGGTTAGGGGTTCGACCAAAATTATTTCTGTAGCTAGTCCCAGAGGTGCCTTCCCGCCCCCCACGGGACCTGAGAAACGGGTAGGGGTTTGACCAACATTATTTTCGTGACCAGTCAGAGGGTTGCCTTCCCGACCCCCACGGGACCTGAAAAAAGGGTAGATTTATGTCCAACATTATTTCTGTAACCAGTTACAGGTGTGCCCCCCCCCCATGGGAAATAATGTTGGTCAAACGCCTACCTCTTTTCAAGGTCCCGCAGGGGGCGGGAAGGCAACCCTCTGACTGGTCACAGGAAAAATTTTGGTCAAACGCCTACCCCGCTTCCACGTCCCGTGACGGGCGGGAAGGCACACATGTGACTGGCTACAGAATATTGCCAGTATTGACTTAGATTAACGTAAAAAGCCATGATTTTATGGGTTTTTCTTACGAAAATAGATTATTGCACACTATCTAGGGCTTGGATAAGGACGGTGATTTATTAATGAATAACAACTTATTTGATATACATAAATTTAATGAAACAATTAAGAGGCTACATATGAGTCGGTGACGGCTATCGATTGCGAACTCAGATCTGGATCTCTTCACGCCTTTTTGACCCCTCCTCTCTGACCTCTCATAAATCCCTCTACTTACTTCCGTTTGAACTGACTAATTCTATTCTAAATGCTAAACATACGGAACCATGCATACATACGGAAAAATTACTACAAGATCATCACTCATTTTTTCGGAAACTGCCACTCGTAGAAGAAAAATGTATAAAACGAAAAATATGTATTTCAATGGGATCTGCAACTTTTAAGTGGAATATTTTTTTCAATTTTGCATATTAGCTCAGATAAACTCAAAAAACCATAATTTTCATGGTTTTTTCATGATTTCACCATAAAAATCAAATTTTCGCCGGAAGTACACCCTTATGTTCATACAAATAATTCAAACCTTCATTATTAATAATTATGAACAAAACACCAAAAGTCACGAAATAGCATTGACTATTAGCTTCATCAAGTGGCCGGCAGATTTCAACATATCTCTATGATTTCAACTCAAACGGTAAAAAAAGTATTTGTTCAAAATCGGACGATTTTCTTGCATTTCCGTTGGCATCTGGAAGCGGAAACTGTGAGGTTCTGGGGAGAATTTATTGTGAGTCGCCGGACCGATATACGCTGAAATCGACAAATCGCGCATGTCAAATGATGAGATTCCCTCTCCATTCTCACTCTGTCATATGAGATATAGGAACTCGATGTTTTTGGTACGGTACATTGCCGTACGAGTAATTTTTGCAAGAAAATTTTTTTTTGTTTTTTGGAAAATTTGGGGATTTTTCCAAAATTACTTTATTTTGCAATGTTTGTCTGTTGTGATTGAAATTCTCAGAAATTACCTGGATTTTAGAGTTGTCCACCAAATCGCCACACTGTTTTAATTCAATTTATGAGGAAAAATAACAGTGGCGGAAAACACACAGTAATATAAAACATTGAAAAATATAATTGATTCAAATTATAACTAACAAACGGCTTCGCAGAAATAAAAAAATCACAATTGTGGTATGCAAAGCACAAATACACTGTAACCTCAATCTCATTCCGGTTTCGGGCTTGGGTATCGACGGCCTTGGAACGAGATCGAGTGAGTTGAAACGTAAACATTCAGGGCCGAATGCATGCGAATAACTAACCCTCGCACCGTCTCGTCGCCAAGCGCATTTCGAAGAAGGTGCAAGTTCGGGTGGAATAAGATTGAGGCAGCAGTGTAATTGGATTTGTTTGTTTTTTTGCAGTAATAATCACATTCTGTCAATACGTTCAATTCATCACTTTAGATATAAATATAAGAACAATTATTATAGAATTTTATATGAGCATTTTTGTTCTTCCGCCTATTGAAAATTATGCTGAAAAAATCGTTCACGCATTACGTAAATGCATATGTCGTTTTCATAACTATTCGATTCCTAACGCTGAGATCCTTATGCTGTGTATTGCGATCATAGCGAAATGTATCGCTCTAAAAGCTACACGGCGTTTTATAATAAGTGTAAGGCTGTCAGAGCGCTACGTATATACTTCCGCCTACGATACTCTCTAGATCATGTTGACAACTACAACGCATCCTTGCAACCACTCTGATATTGCTACACTGAAAAACCTTGGTTAGTATTTTTTGTTCAGAATCACCCTAGATTTTACTATCTGAAATTGCAATGAGGGGCAAAAAGCATGTTTTAATAATATTTACTAATTTCAATAGTTACTCGTAGCTGCTTTTAGAATTATAGAATCTGTTAGAATAAAAACTGAAACTATTGCATTTATTGTAAAAACCGTTTGAAGTATTTGTTGAACTCTGTAGTAAAACTGCAAGTCTGTGCTACTGTCAATTACTAATTTTTATAGGAGAAAATAGTAAATTTGTTGGATTATTAACTGCAGAAGATAACAGTATTTACAAACTGTAGTAAAATGATGCGCAGGGACCTTGCTCACCGAATTACTAACTGGTTAGCAAAATGTGCTACAGTCCGAATAGAAAAAAAAAGGAACTCACATATGCTACTGAACTCAAAACCGAACATATACGCTATATACAGTATTATACATTAAACATGATTTCATATTAATTTGAATTCGGAATTGACAACATTCTAAATTATACATTTGTGTATTCTAAAAACATATGATTTTATTAAATTATAAGCCGAAACAGAAAAAATCGGGTTAGTAGAAAACGAAGCTGGTAGGAATCGAACACGCATCTTCGGGGCAGCAGTCGGGCGATGTTCCATTTATCTACAGAACATTATGAGGGATGGGAATGAAGACATCCATATGACCTAAATGATAGAAAGTTTATTGGTTCCAATTAAAATAAGTAAATAATAAAAACTACTTGAAGATTTCTACAAGAGTAAAAACACGTTTGAAAACGAAAACATATGAATCCGTTGTTCGGAGATCGACACACGTCGGATACGCTCGGCTGCGCTCGGTCCATGGCTTGATGTCTTGTGCTAAATCAGTTAGTAATTTTTGGAACCAATTTTAATTATTGGTATTAACACCATTACAAAAAGTATAAAATGTCTATAATGTACATCGAATTCCTACAGAAAATAGTAATTTTTCCTATATCAGATTTTACTACAGAACATAGTAACGCTTGCTATTATCAAATAGGAAACCTTCTTATGAAAAAAGTACAACTCATTATTTAAATATTAAAATGCCGAAATTTTAGCCTTCTGCCCCAATTTGCTACCTCTTTTAGTAATTTTTCTAACTTAAAGTTTCTCAGTGCACCCCAGCAATATGGAGTTTTCCGTGTGAATTTTAGAACACCTAAGCGATTATGAATGAAGATTGCAGAAGGCAATCCGGTAGTTTTGACCAAGCACGTGCCGCAATATAAATAAAAAGAGGATTGTGGGGTAGCGAATTTATCGAGCGGATATAGGCTTGAAGCCGACGATAGGAGCATATACATATATATTCATACAATATACCTACATTATACGTAGCTCGAGCTACTCGCCGATCACTTATCAGAGTTTATTAATTTCCTTGATGGGCTCGGGCTGCTTCGAGTGACAGATTGTACTCGAGTGTGTACGCGTATGTCACGATGTTCATGATGAAACTTGATAAAATGAGGCAAGTAAACGAGCGTAATTCGTTTGGCAGCTGCACCAGGACCCTGGAGGAGGAAGCAACTCCTTAATAATAACGACGCGCTTTTTAAGGATACAGGCACTTTCGCACCTATAAATCATCGGTGATGATTTTTAATAAAACTCACTCAAAATCAGCTTATCCGATGTCTCCTTCCTTCACTTTCGACGCGAGCATAATCGCTTAATAATCACCAATCTTCAGACGATTTCACGACCATCGATTCTTTTAATTAAGGTGCGGTTCTTCCAGAGCAAAAGCCGATCTCCAAATTCCAAAACACCCGCCATGCCAAAAGTTGCATGAAAGCTTGAAATGAAATTAATTCTTCTGAAAACAAGAGCAATTAGGAAAAGTGAAATTCATTTATTTTAAAAATTCCGCCTTGCAAGTTTGCTCACATAAAACTGATCTTGGTTAATGTTGGTAACGGAAATCTTGACGAGGCGAAATATTGAAACCTTAAATGAAAGTGTTGAAACTGATTCAAACCTGGAATAAAACTGTTGAGACTGATTTCAACGATTACTCGAACTGTCGAAACTGATGATTATACGAAACTGTTTAACCTGGAAAAAGTATTAAAACTCAAACTGGGATGAGCCTGGATTGAAGCTGGATGAAATTCTTTCTTTAAGTCAGGCTAATCAGGTTCAAATCAGGCTCATCTTTTTAAATTTGTTTCGATGCAATATCATAATTATAAATATATATATATTCTGTTTTCGAACAATTTTTTATTGTATCATTTTTTAAAAACCCTAATAGAATTTTTTGGAGTAATTCGAATATTTTATTTTCATCAATTTATTCATTAAATAAAACTGCAATAAATATATTTTATCATTAATTATGACAAAAAATGGAAGCATTTGTAAATGTAATAAAAATTTTGGATATACTTCCGAAAAGCACCCACCGACGATTTTCTTGAAAGTACGTATACTTACGTATTTTGATGC
>WSXT02126062.1:0-10824 GCA_011762715.2 Neuroterus valhalla
ACATTTGTAGTTTGTACACGATCGAAACCCGAAACAACTTCATTTTCATAATGGTGAAAGCCTCAAATCTATCAATCGATTTTTTATTTATGAAAAATGAACGAGTGTTTTATTTCTCTTTTAAAAATGTGTCTCGAAGGTGTTATTGGGGCGGCTCACATAAAAAAGTTCTTTAAATTTGAGCGAATACCAGCAAAAAAGCTTTTTTTAGGTGGAAAAGAACTGTGGATTTCCATGTTTTTTCTTGACAACGGAAAGTACGTTCCACGGGGGTTAAACCATCCCCTATTGCAGAAATCGTATTCCCTCAACTGATTTATTACAAGCTGAAATAAGTTGGAAAACCACCCTTAAGCATGGAATCAACCCTTATAAAAAGGGATTAAAAAACATATATACCAGATAAAAAAAACATTTCATGGATTTGTTATTGATTCTTCGACTACTTAAAACAAATGTCAATACTTGACAATTCAATTGAAAATTTAGCTATTTGTCTGGAGCCTATTCCTTTTTACATTCTTATTCTGAATGAGAAGGTATTGGTTTTATGTCAAAAATGACTTTCGCGAATTTGGTGAAATCTCCACGTTTTGAGACCCCCTGAGTCAGAAAAAATGGTTTCCACGAAGGTGTCTGTCTGTCTGTCTCTCGGTCTCTCTGTCTTTCTGTAGTCTGTAATCTGTGTACTCGATAACTTTCGAAAGAATAATCGGATTGGATTGCCCTTCGGCACACATTTTGAGGGATCGAAAAGACAGGACAAGTTCGTTAACCAGCTGTTTTGGATAAAAAATATAGGAGAGGGAGCATTTTGAATATTTTTTTGGACTTTTTTTTCAAGAATGAAAAATTGAAAGTACGGTTCCTTGTAGTAGGTAAAAAATAAAACAATTTATCACTTTGACTTTTTTTGGATAAAAGCAAAATCGTCAGAGTTATGGCATTTTCAAAATCCAAAAATATAAAAGAAAATGAAAATTTGTAGCCAAATAATGCAAGATTGAGGAGTATCTCAAAGAGCAAAAATTTTTTTTCTTGGGAGCTCCACAAGATAATGAATGTGAATTTTTTAATTTTGTCAAAAAAATCGAAGATTCCATTTTTGATTGCACAAAAAATAGTGAAAAAATATCTGTGAACTCGATAACTTTCGAAAGAATGATCATATTCGATCGTGCTTTGGCACCCATTTTGAGGGACCAAAAATACAAGTCGAGTTCGTTTACCAGCTGTTTTGGATCAAAAATTAAAGAGGGGGAGCATTTTGAAAATTATTTCGGATTTTTTCTTACAAAGACTCAACAATTCTAAGTACGGTTTCCGAAAGTAGGTAAAAAGTGAAACAATTTATCCTCATGATTTTTTTCGATGAAAACAACATTGACAGAGTTGTGGTATTTTCAAAATTCAAAAATATAAAAGAAAATGAAAATTTTCAGCCAAATTACGCAAGATTGAAAAGAAAGTCAAAGAGAAAAAATGTTTCTTTTTGGGAGCCCTATAAGATCGTGGATACAACTTTTTGAATTTTCTCAAAAAATCAAAAATTCCTATTTTTATCGCCAAAAAAAGGAAAAATAATCTGTGAACTTGATAACTATCGAAAGAATGATCATATTCGATCGTGCTTTGGCACCCATTTTGAGGAACCAAAAATGCAAGTGGCGTTCCTTAAATAGCTATTTCGGATTAAAAATAGAAGAGGGGGAGCATTTTGAACATTTTTTTTTATTTTTTCCTAAGATAAAAAATTGTATGTACTGTGCCTTATAGAAGGTAAAAAGTGAATGAAAAATATAAAGATTCATTCTTTTGTGAAACGATATGCAAGGTGCAAAAAAATGTTAAGAACAAAAATTATTCATTAAAAAAAACCTATAAATTTTGTAAGTACCATTTTTCATAAGATGTGTAGTTTTTGATTAATATCGTGAAAAATGTTACCAAAATTAGAAAATTCCATTTTTGAGCAAAATTATGCAAGGCATGTAAAAAGTTGAAACTATACAAATGGTCTACCTTCAAAAAATCTACAAATTTACTGTCGACTATTTTTCGATGAGAAGAATAGTTTTCGTTTTAATCGTGATAAAGCACTTACAAAGAAAAATTCCATCTTCAAGCCAAACAATAAGAGACAGGAAGAAAAAATTAATAGAAAAATTGTCCATCGTTCTACAAGTTTTACATGAAATTTTTTTCAATAAGCCGTGTATTTTCTGGTTTAATCGTGATAATGCTTTTTAAACAATGTAAAATTCAATTTGCTAGCCAAACAATGCGAGACGTAAATATTACTGGTGAGCATTGTAATGAGAATGTGTTCCTTAAAGTCAGTAGAGCCTTAAGTAAACTGAATTTAAAAAGAAAATTTTATCAAAAATATAAAAAAAAATCAATAATCTTCAAAGAAGTAGAGGTTTTCAGCAGTTTTGCAAAATTTGCAACTCTGTGTATGCATTACATGCATTGTAAACTGAATCAAGCACGTATGAAGCCGATCGCGAAGCGCGAGGTAAGAAACAAACCGAGCGCGTAGCGTGAGGTGAATATATTATCGAGCGCGAAGCGCGAGATTCGAATGACGCGCACTGTAGGCGCGTTCAAACTTGCGAACGAAGCGAGCCGCTCGCGAAGCGCGCTACAAGAATGTGCCCGCGCAGCGGGCAGATTTTTTATTAATATTTTTGGTTCAAAAATTTCGATGTTGAGAAGATAACTTGTCTTCTTGGTTTTAGAATTGGACAATTTTATTATTCAAGATTTGTTAAAAATGTATCCTTCATAATACGAAGATTCAACAATAGTTGAAAGGAAGAGAATAAAGAATAGTAGAAGATACATTTTGACAGGGAAGAAGGCGAAAAGGAAGATAAACCAGAGGAAGGGGGCAGAGACTACACAATATCAATAGTAGGAATACAATAGTAATTATTAACAATAATAATATTATAAGGGAGTGATATGATTTGGAAAAATGGAAAGATGAGGATCTGGGGCAGAGAACTAGAAGAAGGGAAAACAAGTCAAGGGTAGGTGACGAATAAAGAACATGTGAACAAGAATAAAGGGAAGGCGTCGGGGTTTATGTAGGTCGTAAAAGAATAGACAATGAAGAAAAGAGCGAAAGGGAAGCTGGAAGCTTTGAAAGTGGCGTTCTATAATGTGTCAGGAATAAGAGCAAGGATGGAGGTTTCTGCGGGTCAGAAAAAGTTGAAGGTTATAGTGATGAGTGAAATATGGGCAGAGAAGAAAGACTCAAAGGGTATAGGAAGGAGGTTACCAGAAGAATATGAATGGAAGATGCAAGAGTCTAAAAGGACCACGCAGGAGTGAGAAGGATGGGAGGCATCTTATCAGAGGTGAAAAAGGCGATGGTAGTAGAAAAGGTATCTGAGAATATTTGTGAGTCAATGGGTGGAATGATTATAAGAAGAGTCGAGGTAGTATAAGTAAGGGTATTGATAGCATGCATTTATAGGAGAGGGGAAATTGATGAAAGGCTGTTCATCAGAGCAGAACGAGATTATGAGAGCATGTTGAACAAGAATAGTTGAAATAAGACAGAAAGGTACATGAGAGAGATGGAATAAGCAGCAAAGGAGGAAAGGGAATAGGAGGTGATAAACGGGAAAAGAGAAACAAAGGAAGGCCGTGAATAAGGAGATATCAATCAATATCTGAAAGTTCATTATGGGGGAAGAACGGGGGAAAAGGAAAGAGGAAGAAAAAGTAATAAGATGAGAGGGTGAAGAAGGTAATAAGATAAGCAGAGAAGAATCGAAGAAGGCAATCGATAAGCTGAAATAACATCAAGTAACAGAAGAGGATGGTATAGAAAATAGAGAGCTGAAGTATGGTAGAGAAGAAGTGAGAGAAGAGATGTGGAGAGTATGAAACAAAGTTTGGTAGGAAGCAGGTTGATGAAAAGAATGAAGAACTAGGGGAAAGATAGAAAGACATTTGGAAAAAAGAGGAAGCATTCTGCACAAGCAGACGGGCTCCAGGGAAGGAATGAAGACAACGGATAACATTCACGCCCTGAATTATTTAGTAGCAAACTATGAGAAATAGAGAGGGTATGAATGGAAGGAAGAGATTTCTGGACAGAGAAAGGGCTAAGGTAAGGCTGTCCGTTGAGGCTGATATTGTTGAATGTACTGCTGACAATCCCGGAGGTAAAGTTCAAGGAAAAGGGTAAAGAGGGTATGAAGAAAAATAATAAAAGCATGCCTGAGGGAGATAAGAATTGAAGAGAAGAGAAGCAATTCAGAAAGTAAGAGGTGTAAGGGAAAGAGACAGGGAAGGATGGAAAACGTGTAATGCAAGGATTAGCAGAATTGCAGGATATAGAATTGAAGATGATGGTGAGACATGGAGAGGAAAGGTGAAGAATTATGATGGATTCAAAAGACAATAAATAATACAAGAAGATTTAGTTGGTTGAGGAACAAGAATATCTGAAAAAGTTGAGAAAATTGAGTAAGTGGGTTATTGAAGCGGTTTTATGGAACCATGTGCTAGAAGTGTGTACATGCAAAGAGGAGAAAGACAGAAGCGTAAGTGATTACGTGAGAAGGATTTGGAATGGAAGTGGAGGGATAGTTGCATAGATGGAAAGGCTGAAAAACCAAGAGGGAGGGAAGGAAAACAAGATAAAGCCAAGAATTTGTTATGGATAACGAAATGAAAAATGGAGTAGAACAAAGCGTCCAGGAAAGATAAAGGAATCCTAGAGGAAGTCAGGATTCGGGCCTGGCTATCAACAGACTTGGACTATGTTTGTCAGTGGCCGAAATCAGTCGAGTTTAAGGGGATGGAAGAGATCACTCGAGGGTACGTAGTTTGTAGAGAAAGGCAAGTAGTCAGAGCGTTAAAATTTCATCGATAGAATTTAGTTAGATGAAGTTGCATAAAGCAGTGAGATAAATATTTGCAAAGGAAGCGGAGGGTCCTAATACCAGTAAATGGGTACAAGACTCTCAAACGCTTGGCGCATCTATCATGTCGCTAGTTCCTAATAATTTTCAGCGAGAGTTCCAATTTTCATGACTCATAATTATTCAGGAAAAATTTCAAATGACAGAACAGAGAAAATTGCGACTCGACTACAAAATGAAGCTTGTTTCTATTCACGAAAGTTTCATTTAGTATTGAAGCTCTGCTTCTTTTGGGAGGGTATACATATACTCTGAGCGAGGCGACCTAACTGGGAAAAATGGGAGCACCTCGTCACGGGAAAATGGACACACAAAGTGACACACGACACACGAAGCCCCCCACCCCCCCCTCTCCTCCCTATCCCTCCCTCTCTCTCTCTCTCTCTCTCTCTATTTCTCTCTTCCTCTCTCCCTGCCGTTCTGGAGGCCGGTGTTGTATATATGCAGTAGACTCTGCGTTTCACATTCTAACATGTCTTCCTTCCGCCCACTCTTGCTCGGAACAGCACGGCGCACACTCGACGCGCCGCGTGTGTATACTAAACACGGACTTACAAGTTGCGCGCGAGTAAAGGCATTTATAATGAAGAGCTTTAAAAGTGATTTGTCTGGAAGTTCATGTCTGCATATAACAATAGAAACTGGAAAACTTTAATAATATAACTTCTTTGAAATTTGAATCTCCAATTGCGATTAACTTTATACTTCCTGCTACAATATTGCTTTTACTGGCGTGCATGTATGCATAGAGTGAGGGGATAGCTGTTTCCTTCCAATCGATTAATGGAATAACAATAGAATTTATGATTTTCTTTCAACGCGAAAGAACGAAGCTCCTGTCAGCGGTCCCGCGACTGCTCTACTTTTTTTCAATCCCACTTACTGATATTGTAATGTTCTTGTAAGTAACGATGAGTAGTGGATGTAAGCCCTCCAATTTACATCCCAGTTGCGTACTTTCTTTCCCTGCAACAGAAAATTTGAATGATGCATTAATTGAGAGCGTGCTATGGAAAAATAAAAGAAGTCACTCGGGTTTGAAGAAAAAAACGTAACTCATCCCACAAATTTTATAAGTTATCCTGTAAATAACACCACTCTTTCCAAAAGTATCAAAAGGATCTCTTTTGAAGGTATCGAATTCATTTTGAAACGGGCTCTGAAAATGATATGAATTTTGAACTTCTTCAACACGGATTGGACATTCTTCGAAATTTGACCAGAATATGGAAGGACGATCGTATTATGAGAACTGTATTCTCTCAAATCTTCCTGAGTATCTGTAGATGAAGGATTATTCTGTTTACTTCTGATTTGTTGAATTCTTATTTGGATATGTTTCTCAATCGAATGAGGTGGTTAATGATACATAAAAAGGATAGTCCTAACAATATTTAAATTTTCTCTGTGGAACAAAGCATGAGACAAAATTAGAGCTTTATCAACCAAATTTTCGATAACTGCAATTTTGTTCTGGATAAGATGAGCCGAAAGGAAATACAAGATTCTGTCTGAACCGTTTCTCTTTCTATGCAAATAGCATATAGAAAACTTTTCTAAATCCTCCATTACTATTTCATCCAGGATCGGAGAAATAACAGAACCTATAGGATTGCCGAATATTTGTTCATTTTTCCAGATTTAATTTGTATGAATGCTGACAATGGAAATATTACTGTTCGTATAAAGGAGTCAGATAATATCAGGGACATGAAGGATTTGCTTTTGAATGATGAAAGTTTTGATATCTTAGATGAATATCCGTTGCAATAATTAAAAAAGGATACTTTCATGTTTGAGAAAATTCATAAGGAGAACTCTCCCTTAAGATTGGTTATTCCAACTATTAACACTCCCGCTGAATTTTTGAAACAAAATTGTAAATTAAACTCAGGGACCCTATAACAGCTTCAAAACATAACATAAAAAATAGTTAAGAATTTCAGGAATCATTACTCAAAAAATAGTTTCGCATGACTTTATGATGATTTCTTCAGATCAGGGTGTCCAACGCAAGGCTGGCGCACTTGTCCTTTCTTCCCCTTTTCCGGGCGCTTATTTGAAAAATATCTTTGGAATTGGTTAAGGAAGAAATTAGAAAGAGATGAAACAATATTATACAACGTACTCGGATTTTTCAGTAAGAGTTCCTCAGAGGGATAGATTTTAATATGAACTCAACTATTTTTGAATTTAATGGAAGATTTTACAAGCGCGAATTCGGTGCTCCCATAGGTTCTGTTATTTCTCCGATCCTGGCTAAAAGAATGATGGGGGATTTAGAAAAATTTGCTATTGAGGAATTCAATTTTGATTTGCCTTTTTATTACCGGTATCTATATGATACCTCCTTACGCACTCCTCCAGAAAAGTTGCAAAGAGTTATTGATGCCTTCAACAGCTTCCATCCTAAACTTCAATTCACAAACGAAATTGAGACAAATGATAGAATTAGTTTCCTTGACGTAGATATAATTAAGTTCATTCCATCCAGAACAAAACTGCAGTTAATAAAAATTCGGTTGATAGAGCATATTATTCCTTTATCTACAGATACTCAGGAAGATTTGAGAGAATACAGTTCTCATAATACGATTGTTCTTCCATATTTTGGTCAAATTTTGAAAACTGTCAGAGTCCCTTTCAGAATGGATTCGATAGTAACCTTGGTGAAGATCCTTTTGTTACTTCTTGGAAGAGTAGTGTTATTTACAGTATAACTTGTAAAATTTGTGGGATTACTTATGTGGGACAGAATCGGAGTCTTCTCAATATTAGGATGGGAAAGTATAAGTCATGTTTGCTTGGACCGTTGTTATAAAGTGTGCTTGCCCGACATACAAATGTTTGTCTCGATCATGCATTTGATTGAGAAAATGTTCAAGTTTTGCATAGTGGAAGTAATGAGAGTAATAGAAAACTTATGGAAATTCTCTTTATTTAAAACAGGGGTGTCCAACTCAAGTTTGGCACGCTTCTCCTTTCTTTCCCTTCTCCGACCCCTTCTTCGAGAATTCTCTCCTCGTTCCGCCACGGGCTTCGTCTGACTAGGCCTGACCACGCCTACTTGCGCGCAATGTTCACACAGCTCGGCCGCCGAGGACTCTTTTCCATATCGCGCTTACTGCATAAATGCATCCGAGGTGGTAAGAGAGGGGACTGATGAGTCGCAGTTATTTACACCGTTGCTCACACGTTGGACACCTCTGATTTTGAAGCAGACGGCGTTTTATATCAATTTGAAAAGTGATTTGGATAAATCAAACAAGATCTATGAAAGCATGATTAAATATTTCCTAAAATGAAAGTAGAGAGCACTGTATTCATCGTGGATTTCGACCTGCTCTGTGACATCTTACTTGATATGAGTCTTGAACGATCGAGGGTTCGCAAGTTCCCATGTGCTGTGAGATTGTTTTGACCTTGATAAGGGTGTTAGGTGAACACCGAGACGTTGGTAGGTAATCCGAATATTTTCGTTTGTTGTTTTGTTTTTTTTTTTTAGAAAAGATACGAAATATAAAAAAAGAGAAAGAAGCGGATTAAGCAGTTGGTTTCTCTCCTATATTTCCTTTTTTTCTTTATTGTTTTTCCATAATAGGTATGTTTAAATGTCTTTGTCCAAATTTGGTCGTTGAATTCTTGGTTCTCTGTTTGATTGCCAAGAGTTGCAGATTTAAACTCAATTTTTTTGAACGTCAATAAGAGATTTTATATTGTTTCTCCAATTTCAGATTATCAACTTTTATTCCATCTTTCCCTGCTTCACGGATTCTATCCCTTTCTACTATCCTCTTAGGTAGAATAAATATATAATGAATGCTATGGAAGTATATCAATCATAAATTTATTTCGCGCATCGATTATGAGAAATTCACGGGAGCAGCGTTGAAAACGTGAGTATGTAACATGTTTCGTGGGCGTCTGCGTATGGCAGTAAAATGATTGGGATTTGAAGATTTTTTCGAAATCTAAGTCACCTATCAGACTGTCATTAAATTTCCGAATAAAGAAAGCAGCTCCATTCGATTTAACACTTTGAATCCAGTTTTATGGAGCCCATATTCATATTTGGATTCATATTTTTTCAAAATTTTATAACCTGAAGTCAGAAAATCTTATATCACGCATGAAATGTGTATTTTTTCAACTCCCGGATTTATTATTCCAAATATATATATTTCATACAACTGTAACAGACTTCTCTTTATGCCAAGATAATTTTCCGACAGTATTTATTCTTAATTGTTGAAAATTTGCATAATGGTAATTGTGACTATACGCGATGATGGGAGAAACTTTGTTACTAGTTCCCATATGTTTAATGTATGTTAGAGCATCCAACGTCACATCCCTGAAGAACTTTTGCCATATCTCTAACATAATTTTTGAGGTTTCACTGCATTTATTAATGGGATGACTTTTTGAAATTTGAACTATTTTCCCAATTCGTTACAAGTATACTTTCAAGATAGGATATTTCACTTATTTTGCTAGCATTTTTTTTGGATGATTTCTCAAGTTCTTAGTTCAAACTATTTATGTCCTGAACGAAAATTCATTTCGTCAGGAAATGTGTGATTCCTTTTACTAAAATGTTTCTAATCCACAGCAAGAGGAAACTATAATATGTTTGGTAAGAATAAGCCTTGCTTGGTTAATATTTTTAATATTCATTGATAGATTTCATGCTCCCACGATGATCTATTATAATGTTACGTTGCAGGTCACATCTTTGGGGTTGACCTGAACATGCGAGATTTTACGTCAGCCCTGAAGATGCCAAACGCAACGTTCGCGAAACGACAGAAAAATTTGTAGTTTCGTTTACGGACGAAGCCCGAATTCCTCCATCTGTTGGAATGTTTATTTTTTTGTTGGGCATTTGACGATTTCTCCAAATAATAACCTCCTTTTGGTTGGCGAACGGAAAAGTATCTGAGATTTTGGAGAACTTTCTCTTTTCCTTCACTAGAGAATTTTCTTTTTAGGAAATTTTAATTTATAGGTGAAGATTTGAACTGTTTTGTAGATAGTTATTCTTCTCGATTAGAGAATTCCATAATTTGAGAAGCTTAGATTTCTTGATGACTGAGTAATCTTTCTTGGTTGAAAATTGGTCTCTTGTTGACAATTTATTAGTTTTTGTTCAAAAATTTCTGTCTTCGAGGAGAATTTTATTCTTTTCAGTCGAAATTGCCACTGTTTGTTGATTCTCAATTTTTTTTGTTTGAAAATTCACTTATTATGATAAGAATTAATCCTCATTAGTTGGATACAACTCTTTTTATATGAAATGAAAATGGAAAATATGAGTTTGATGGTTGGAAGTTGAACTGATTCCTCAAAAGTTTATTTCTCTGTTCGAAAATCCAACTATTCAAATAAATATTTGAATATTTTCCTGAAAATAAGTCCTTTTTTATTGAGAAATAAATTGTTAACTGAGAATTGAACAATTTGGTTGAAAACTTATGCAATGTGTTAAGAATCAATGTTCTCGGAAGATCATTTATCCATTTGGTTGTAAATTCAAATATTATGTTTGGGATTCGTTTTTTATGTCTTGCTCAACATGTAACCTTTGAATCGAAATCCAACTATTTGGTTTTTTGATTGGGGATTCATGTTTCTGGTTCAAGATTCAAGTATTTTACAAAAATTTCGCCTTTTCCTACAGAACTCAACAATGTGCTCAAAATGTACCTCTTTTTCGACTAAGGAATCATTTTTGATTGGGAATCGTTCTTTTTTATTGAAAATGCAATGAGATTACTCAAAATTTCCGAAAATTAAAACTTTTGGTCATATTTTAATTTGCTTCGGAATAGAGCGTTACTCTTCCAATCAGGACCATCTTCCGATATACGTACATGTATAT
>WSXT02126073.1:0-10824 GCA_011762715.2 Neuroterus valhalla
GGAAATAAGAAGTCGGAGAAAAAATACATTACAAGGTCGAATTTCGACTACGTCATAGGCTACCATTTGCCCTTAATTGTGATTTTTGTTATTAGTTACTTATTCAAATGCGTATTATCTTGATTATTCTACTCATCTCTACTGGCTTATCTTGAAATTCCCCTCAAAATAATATTACTCCTATCTATACTGAAAATGAGATTCCTTATTTTCAGAAAAATAACGAGTTTTCCTATTTCCTGGCCTGTGCAACTTTATTTTTTTAAGAATGATATATCTTGTTCATTCAAATAACGATTTGACAAACGTATTCTGATATTATAAAATTTTTCTCAATTTTTTCTGTATATTGTTTGACTGTTAATAGGGTATTCGTATATGAAAAATTATTTAATTTCATCGATGAAAATTACAGCATAAACCTTTGGGCCCAGAGGGACAAGAAATAAATAATACTTATTGAACTTAAGGAAGCGTAGCAATTCTTAGTAAAAATGAAATAAACCAAGACGAATTATATTATTAAAGATTTCAAACAAATTGTACTTGTATTTTTATGAAAACGAATGTTAATTTCAGAAAAGTATTTCTTAGTAGTTGTGATAAATAATACACAAAATCAGTCAGAAGACTATTGATTCATGTTTTACCCGTCAAATTTGAAATGAATCACAATCTCCACTTGCTAAATTTGGCAATCGCCTTATTACTGTAATCACTCTGATCGGTATACAATAATGTTTTCGTTTCTGAAATCAATTCGTTGACAATGAAATTTACTGCATAAATAATTTAAATTTTCTTAATAATCGTCGATTAATTTTCAGATGAATTGCTTACCGGCAGGAGGAATGCAGTAGACAAAAAACAAGGTCCGAATTCTTATAAAAAATACGAAAACCTCGAAGAGAAACTAATGTATTATATTTTCACGAATCTTTTTTTTTTCATCATATTCCTCAATCAACAAACCCTTCAAGTTATTAACTCTGATATTTAAAAAAAACGTTTAAAAGCTTGGGTTCACAAAAAGACAATGTTTGTCTACCTAAGCAAAAAAATCGCGATACCCAACAACTTTCGACTGAACTGTGTCTCATGGAATCAAAAACAGGGCTTTATAGCCGTCGGCGGGGAAGACGGTCTCCTAAAAGTTCTACGGGTCGATTCAAATTCAAATGGACCAAGCAGCAGTGGAAAAACCCGAGGTCTCGCAGCAGCCAGCAATCTCAGTATGAACCAGACACTTGAGGGTCACAACGGTCACGTCCAAGTGGTAACGTGGAATGAAGAATATAAAAAATTAACATCAAGCGACCAAAATGGCGTTATAATTGTATGGATGCTTTACAAAGGATCGTGGTACGAAGAGATGATAAATAACAGAAACAAATCAGTCGTGAAAGGAATGTCCTGGAGTCTGGATGGTCAGAGAATTTGTATCGTTTACGAGGACGGGGCAGTGATTGTCGGATCAGTAGATGGTAACCGAATTTGGGGAAAAGACCTGAAAAACACAGCTCTCTCTGGAGTCCAGTGGTCCCCAGATGGAAAACTGCTTTTGTTTGCTTTAAAGAACGGCGAGGTTCATCTTTACGATAACCAAGGAACTTTTCTAACAAAACTAAACGTCGTTCCCGTGATTACAGGACATCCACAAACCATAGTTGCGATCCACTGGTACGATGGGAAGAATGGATACACTGCTCTGGATTGTCCCACTTTAGCAATCTGCTACCAAAGTGGCAAAGTTCAACTAACGAAAGACACAGCTGATGAGAACCCGATTATTTTAGAAACTGGAATGACTGCTGTTTGGTGTGCCTGGAATAGTTACGGATCTTTACTCGCAGTCACTGGGATTGTGTCGGGATTTAGCAGTGGAGAGAGCAAGGAATCAAACGCGATTCAATTTTACACACCCTATGGTCAACACGTGAGAACTTTGAAAATTCCAGGGAGAGAAGTTACTTGCTGTTCGTGGGAAGGGGGATCATTGAGGGTTGCTTTGTCTGTAGATTCTCATATTTATTTTGCAAATATAAGACCAGATTACAAATGGACTTACTTTAGCAATACTGTGGTTTTCACTAATGAAAGAATAAGCAAGGATGGGATTTGCATAACCTTTTGGAATACGAGCAACAACACTTGTTGTACGAAATATGTGAAATTTTTGATATCGATAGCATCTCAGGGAGAACATTGTTTACTCGCTGTGAGAAACGACCCGGTTCAAGGCTCTGAACAATTCGTACTGATGGTTTGTAACACCATTGCGACTCCGATAGATACGAAATTCACAGATTTGGAACCTTTGTGGGTAACAATGACAACCAATGCTGTTGTTGCAGCTTCGAAGAATAATTTCTTGACTTGGAACTTCAGAACGCCTAGGAATTCTGCTTTGAACCAGGGAAGAACTAGGAGAGATAAAGTTTTTCACGTGGATGATACACCAACAGGAGTGACGGAAGTTATTCAGGATTTGGATAAAGGGAGAGCATTTGAAACTCCGCTTAACACGAAAGCTACAATGGATCCGATTTGTTGCATTTGCGCAACTGATAAGATATTGCTTGTCGGTAGAGAATCTGGAATGATACAAAGATATTCTCTTCCTCAAGTGACATTAACGAACAGGTACAGTACTTCTTGTAGACCTGCAAAAATAGCTATAAACTGCAACTCTTCAAGAGCTTCTATTATGGATACTTCTGGTGTTTTAACAATGTTGGAGTTAGAGGTTCAAAAAAGTTTCGACGCAGACGAAGAAGATGTTAGTAAATTTGAGAGAAAAGATGTATGGGCGATGTGTTGGGCACAAGACAATCCTTCACTAATTGCGATTATGGAAAAAACAAGAATGTACGTCATCAGAGGATTAGATCCTGAGGAACCGATTTCCTGTTCTGGTTATATTTGCTCCTTCCAAGATTTAGAAATACGCTGTGTTCTCCTTGATGAATTGGTTCAAAAACCAGAAGACACTCGCCCTGAATTGATCGTTGATTTGGAAGTGAAATCTCTAAGAGATTCCAGAGAACTATTAGCTAAAGTCGGTTTGAAAGAAGCGAATAATTTCATCCAAGACAATCCTCATCCTCGACTATGGCGTTTGTTGGCAGAGTCAGCTTTGAAGGATTTGGATTTGGAAACTGCAGAAAATGCGATGGTTCGTTGCACAGATTATTTGGGGATTCAGTTTATCAAACGTCTCAGAAATGTTCACAATGATCAGTTGAAGAAAGCAGAGATTGCAGCTTTTTTGGGCAATTATGATGAAGCAGAGAGATTGTATCTCGATTTGGACAGAAGGGATTTGGCAATCAACTTGCGACAAAAACTCGGTGACTACTTTAGAGTCGTTCAGCTCATGAAAATGGGTATCGGTGGTTCTGACAAACAGATGGAGCATGCTTTCAATAAAATCGGAGATTATTTTGCTGAGAGACAGAATTGGGAAGGTGCAAAGGAGTATTATGAAAAGGGAAGAAATCTCGAGAAGTTGATAGAGTGTTACTATAAACTGGAAGATTATCATGAACTGGCAGCTACTGTGGATCAGCTTCCTGACAAAAGCCCTGTTTTAAAAGGAGTCGCAAGAATGTTGTCATCGGTTGGAATGTGTTCTCAGGCTGTGGCGGCTTATATTAAATATGGAGACGTGAAACAAGCGGTAGACACCTGCGTGCGTTTGAATCACTGGGACCAAGCTGTGGATTTAGCAAAGACTTATAAGATGGTTCAGATTAGAGAACTACTAAACAAGTATGCTGACCATCTTCTATCTAATGGTAAAAGATTACAGGCTATCGAGCTCTACAAAAAGGCGAACTATCATCTCGAAGCAGCGAAACTATTGATGAAACTTGCAGAAGAACAAGCAAAAGGTAGAGCTAATCCTCTGAGGGTGAAAAAGACCTATGTTCTTGCAGCTCTGCTGATTGAAGACCATATTAACAGTACTCCTATTGCGAAAGGAACGAGAAGCAACATCATCATGGGGCTTTCTGAAAGTAATGAAGATTCTAGGGTTATCGAAACTGCTTGGCGAGGTGCGGAAGCTTATCATTTTTTGCTGCTTGCTCACAAGCAACTTTATGAAGGGAATTATGATGCAGCTATGAAAACTTCGTTGAGACTTCGAGATTATGAAGATTTTTTGGACATAGAAGATGTCTATTGTTTGTTGGCTCTATCGAGTTGTCTTAACCAGGCGTTTTCTACTTGTTCGAAGGCTTTTATCAAACTTGAGGCATTGGAGAAGATTTCGGACACGCAACGAGAAGAGTATGAAGAACTGTCTTTGAATATTTTCATGAAACATAATCCTAAGGACACAAAAAATACGAAATCTGAGTGTGTTAGTTGTGAGAGTTTAATTCCTGATTGGTGTGTTGCTTGTCCTAACTGTATGACTAAATTTCCGGCTTGTGTTGTTTCTGGTAAACCAATCATGGATCCTAGTACATCATGGGCTTGTACGGTTTGTAGACATCATTCGGCTTCTGAGAGGGATGTTGTTAACATCAGAGCTTGCCCTTTATGTCATAGCACTATCACGTATATGTAATTTTATTAGGTGGGCACGTATTTTGAATAAAATTAAATGTTGGAATTGAGGCACAGAAAGTTCATTCAACATGCGGTTTTGAAGGCTTCGCATTTAGAAAAAGGGCAACTGTTCTAGTTTTTTGGTGGATAAGGTTTATGTTATGAAAATGTTAGAATTGAGCATTTTACAATTATTGAAATACTTTTTAGTTTCTTTCAGTTAAATTGCATTTGAATAATCTTGAATCATCAAAAAATATTTGCACATTAATGTATTGTTACTTTTAAATAGCATTTGCTACTGTGATACTTCTTAAAAGATCTCAGATTGATTGTAAGTTTCAATTTTAAAGAAATTTCGATTAATTTCTTCAGAAACACAGTAAATGTGTTATACTTTTTTTATATGAGTGATAAATCAAACATTCAAAATCTCACCGACGAAATATTTAAACTAGTTATTATTTATTTATAAATAATAGTATTGTAATACATCCGTCCATTCACAAATATTTAGACTGATAATTTACGAAAATTATACACTATATTCATAAAATTGTTATTTTTCTAGTAATAAATGTGCGTTGAATGATATTTAAATCCTTGAATTATTTATTTAGTTTATTCCTAATGTAATCACTCTACTTCTTCAATTTCTCGTGTGAAGTCAATTATTAAATATTTTAGGTTATCACAGGAATAATTCAATTAGATACATTCCATACTCGAACTTTAGTCCGTTTTCAAATGATTATGTATTAATTTATCAAAATAATGAGTGTGTTGCGAAAAAAGTTAACCAAACAGGGTAATTAGATTGAATTTTGAACCATGTGAATATATCTTTCCGCTCTATAAGATTAAAAGTGCATAAAGTATTAATACAAGCATGCTTACGAAATTTCAAGTGGATTTACGAAAAAACGATACTACAACATTGTCTTCAATCTGCCATTTGATAGAATAGCAGGAAGAAAAATCGTGACAAATTTTCAAAAACTTGGTCTTTATAGAGAATCTTTAAAGCGATATTTTTTCTAATAAGGGGTCGTCCATAAATTACGTGACTTTTTTTTTTTTTCCACCATTTGGAACCCCTTTTTCATGGTAAATGTATGTAAGCTTGACCCCCCCCCCCCTCCCCCAGTTCCCTGGAACAACTTCCAAAGTACAAGTAATATTATCTCAATTATAATAAATAGCAGAATATAAGTCTTAGAAATAGATAAAAGAACAGTTTTTTTCTATGGGGTGGACCTAAATCATAAACAGCGGCCATATAATTTGAAACAGTCAGGCAGACAATAAATCGGGACATCTGGTAACATATGGTATGCACCGCACCCCAGAATCTTGATGAAAAATTAATTATGGAGTTTTTCGTCCGAAAAGAGTGTTTAGACTTTTATGTTTCAAAGATTCCTCAACACAGTTTTTATGGACAGATGATTCTACGAAATGATTTACTATTAATTTCACGCAATAACTTATTTCATATTTATTTGTTCATGTACCTTTTATTATATTATTATTATCATATTATTATATTTGTTTCTTTATAAATCAACAATACGAAGTTTCTGGGGGAATTTTGGAAATTTATGTACAGAGATTTCAGATTTGTTATACTTTCTCGCTCGCGTGCGTGAAATATTACAAATCCATAAAATTAGGTATTTTTCTACATATTTTAATTTCACTACGAACGCTACGAACTAATCATTCAAGAATTACTGCCAGTGATTTGTGTAAAATAAGTGATGCGTTTCCTTATTGACATTCAATTTTCAAACAAATTTTTAACGTGCAAGATTTTTAATTCTAAGCCATACAAACTTTGCATCGATTTCTTAGAAAATAAAACTAGTTTTGAAAAAAGTCCCATCACTAAAAATAAATATTTTAACAACAAAATAAAATGTCCAATAAAAGATGAATATATTATAATGACCATATAATAATAATTTATTTTGATGTCTGATATAATATCTTCAACCCCTCCAGCCTATCTCTTGTAGAATCAAATTTCAAGTTCAAATCTCATGAAAAATGATAAAAGGTTCCGTATAATTTAAATGGTTTCAGGTAATAAATTGGAAAGCAATAATTTATACTAAACAATTTTCATTGGTATGATTATTCAACAACAATAGGGATTATGTTGTAATTCAAAAATATATATATATCAATACTTTCATGAAAATTTTGCATGTTGAATTCTACAATTGAATCTACACTCTACACATTAAACCGGTTAAACTTTGCACGCATACTTACACACAATGTACGCCAGAGAACCTCGCGTGCTTCCACGCGCAGGCGCCGTTGGATGTTGGATCTTTCATCTTGGTAAACTGCAGCGATCAGTGCGTTCCGAAGAGAGTTGGAGGAAGGGTGTTGTTTCTCTCGTGACCGTTCCTCTGTCCGTTTTTTTTGTCGTAAGTGGCTAGCCAGCACTGTTTAAAAAAGGATTGTGTATCTTCCCCGTCGTAAATGACCGGATAAAGAGTGTGCCGTTCGTCTTCCGCGAATCTTCTTTTTTTTTCGCTTCTTTATTGGTTTTCTCATGAATTGTGAGTGTTTGTTCGCGAGTGTTTGACAATCATGAGTGTCCCGTCATTTGTTTGGGTGATTTTGATTGTTGGCACCCCAACAACAGTTCTTGCAGCTCTCAAATGCGATTCTGTCAAACCATATTTCGAAGCGCACGGGTTTCCCGCCAGTGATATCCCCAAGGAACCAATATCATGTAAGTTTTATTTGAAAATTTCCACTTTTGACGTACCTATCTGGGCCTGTCAATTCCTTCGGTTTCATCTCTAAAGTTTTTAGGTTAGGTGTGCGTAACAAGCCCACTGCATTTGTTTTGAAAGTTCAAATATTTGTGCACTCTTTTAATTATTTTTTTTATGTCAAGAAAGGAACTTCATGCACGTTCCATACTCTTAACTGCAATTCAAATGAGGTTTCAAGTGAACGAATTTACTGTAGCTGTCAACAATCTGCTTCCTCATTATTTTTTTTTTCTAATTATGTTGACAATCCACTTTCCCACTTGAAGGGTTGCAACTCTTAAAAATACGAACTTAAGCAATGAGTATCGAATTGAACGTAGAACAGAAGTCGATGATTTCATTTTTGTTAATTGAGATTGTACATGTTATTCTTCCCAATTTAAAAATTTTTGTTGTTTGTGCTGTGAAGGGGTAAAATCTACTTCTAAAAATTAGTGTCATTCGTTTCTTACGTTGTTATCTAATTTGATTTTTATACTCTCTATACAAGTTTGTATTTGTGAGATTTAACTGTTTATCAGTGAAGATCCATACTTTTTAAATTGAGTGTTACATTTCTCAGTACATAATTCAAATGTAGCTTGTAAATTTAAAGGTTATACTAGACTTCCCTTATAAATGAATTTCTAGTTTGAAAATGCAGATAATTACAGACATTAAAAAAACATTTCAAATTAAAAAATGTAGAAATGGAGACATTTCTGAATGGTTGGAATCCTAGTTTGAAAATGGCATGTAGCTTATTACTAAAAATTCCCAGCAACGTTCACAAAAAAAAATTCAACAAACATGTGATTTAATTCCAAATCGTCTTGAATTTGGTCATCGAGAGCACTCTCTCAGCAAGAATTTCTGTCGCAAAAACTTTGTCCACGTGTTCTGCGATAGTGTGGAACAGGTTTTAAATTGCGGGAATCTTTAATGGCCAATCGCATCTTGGTGAAAAAATTACAAAAAATGATTTATTGCTCAAGGAATTAAATACCAATGATGCATTACTACGCGAATTACAAAAATTCGATGAAATAGACCTCTATCAAAATCTAATTTTATGTCAATGAAGGTTTCAAGTTGTCTTTAATTATTCAATCTTCGGAGTTAAAATGATGTTGAAGAAGGTATTGGTTCGATGTAACATAAGTTGCTGAATATTTCAAACTCTTCAGGTTTCAGTTAATTTGTAACGCTCAAAAAAGACCTGCTAATTATCTAGGATTTTAAGAGTATCTTCTCGAGCAGGTTTCAACTTGTTTGAACGAAGTATGGTCGTTCAGACTCTTTCTGATTCTGTTCGAGGCAAGAAAGCTTATTCGACTATTCACGAAACTCCAGTTTTGTGGTTTATTATTATTTTTTCGTCAAGCTTCTACTCCACCCTCGCTTCTCTTCTTCACCAGTTTAACTCACCCCTCATTCAAATGAACAAAGCGCATAATTCATCGGCTATAAATTCTCCGGCGACCATGTCGTCCTGGACCTCGCAAATCAGCTCCGCGAATTTCACCAAATAAATCGTAGCCATTCTGCTCGATCCCGATTCAGATTTATCGCCAAGACGCTTCGTCGCTTATGTCTTCTTTTTCCTTTCCCGAAAGAGAGAGTAGAAAAATTCTACAACCCTCTCTGATAATCTGAAACCAATTATTTTGGTTTTGACTTGTTAGGTTTAATGTTCATTTAAAATATGTTGTTTTCTAGAAGCTGAAACATGTAAAATTAATTTGAATTCGTTTAATTTTATTCTCTTTGCATGTCCAACGATGTCACGTTACTTTTTCGACTCCAGTTGGTCCTTAGTGTCTCAAAAAATCGATAACGGTTCTCATAGGGGTGCGAGGAGTATTTGCATATAAAAGATATTTGAAACGATTGACAGACCCCGGAGTTCCCTTCGACTAATGTAATTCCCTCGCTTTTCCCTTTTGACCACTTCACATTTTTTTCAAAGCAGCAATGTTGAAATCGAATTACGAAGCCTATAGAGCTACCATGAGTCGATAGGATTGACGGGGATTAAGGAACTTGTTTAATCACAGCTTGACAATTTATTTCTGTAAGTGCCATCTGCTACTTTTACCATGCAAAGTTACTGTTTTCATTTTTATCCTTTTTTTCAAATATTAGTTTATATTAATGTATTAGTTTTGGAAATAGATCAAAGTTAGTAATAAATATATTGGAGATAATGCTGTTCCTATTTGTAAATTACAAATTGTATCAGGCCGAGAACTTGTAAAGTAAAAATCATTGTCTTGTATTACGTGAGAACATGAGAAAGATTCTAGGATTGTAGTAAACTTTGTTTACTTTCCCGCCTGGCGTAGGAAAAAGAGGTTTATTACACTTTTATTACTGTTATCGATATTATAACGCAGTCGCACGTTTATCGGTTAGATGAAAGGAAAGGCGTGGGCCCGGAAAGGATCGAATAGTAGTCGGCTTTATATTTATGGCGGCGGTTATTGCAGGTGTGTGAGAGCATTTATGTGCAAAACCCTTGACAAAAATTCACTTCCCACACATATACAAACACTATCTACCTATTTGTACACTTATATCTCCAACTATCACGAGGACTCAGTGCAAGGTAATTAATACGCAGGCATCTCTCTCCCACATTGATCCTCTTCTTTTATTCTCCCTTGATTTAACGATTGCCAAGTCGTTAGCAATTAATACTTAGTTAACACCGATTCACCTCTTTCATGACTGATTTCAACAGCAATTCATTCAAGCTTTTTTCAAGCGACTCTCATTTTAACACCTTGTTTATTGCTTATTATTTGAGTTTCATTTTTCTTTCTCAGAACTTCCATTGAAAATGGAATTTTGAGTTGAATTCTGTCTTCTACGGGGAAAAAAATCAGGGGTACATAATAAAATTAAAAAAAATTGAAATGATAGGTACATTTTCCGATTTGATAAATTTATAAATAGGATTTCAGATTCAAGTGTTTCAAATGAATACCAAATTCAACCGTTTTCAGAACAAACTCTTTGAAATTGAACTATTAGGAACTGAAATATGTGCAAAACTTAGAAAAACTTTGAACACATGAAAAATGAAACGCGTTAACAATGGTATCATTTTGAATTCGGAATGTTGAAATGAACAAACTGTTTCGATTTAGAACATGTGTCCTAACTGAAATTTTCTTTCGAACTTATCAGGATCAAGTTCATAAAATTTATCATTCTTTTACTTCTTTCAAATTCCTTTTTCTAGTTCCCTACTTGATTTCCTTTGAGTGTTATTTCACATGTATAATAAGGGGTCATCCATAAAAGATGTCCGGGGTTTTGGCGTGATTTTGGACACCCCCCCCCCCTGCTGGTCCATTTCTGTCCACATTTTTTTTACCCCTGCCCCCCTCTAAAGGATGTTCAAATCCTGTCCTGCCCCCCCCCCTTATTTCGACATGTTTGACTACTTATGCTATAATTCTTTGAATTATTTTATTATTATTAATTT
>WSXT02126084.1:0-10823 GCA_011762715.2 Neuroterus valhalla
TATTTTTTTTTTATTCGAATGGAGACATTGAAGCCTGTGTTAACAAAATATAATCGTTAGATTATTTTTTATAATTTTTCAAGAATTGAATAGTTAAATTAAATTATTTCGCGATTAATTTATTTTGAAGTAAATTTTTTCAAAATTCCATAATCTCTGTCATGATTCATAAAATCGGCAAAAATATGTCTATTATAAAATGCTGCGAATTTTACTCTTTACAGGATTTCCTGCAATTCTATTTAGATGGCTTTTATTTTAAAAATAAAATTGATTTATTATTCATATGGTTATCATTATTATAAACAGTGATATTTCAAATTTCAATAAACACCACCCAAATAGGATTGTACAGAATTCTCCATAAAATAGAATAAGTCCTTGAAAAAGCAAATAATACTCTATAAAAATAGTGTTAAATTAACCATTTTTATCCGATTTTTCCATATGTGCGTTTGGATGCCTCCGTCAAAATTTGTAGAAATGAATAACAGATCTATTTTGGTCGACTTAATAATTCATTAAAAAGATTAGCAACTTTTTTCAGATTAATTTTAGGTAGTGGACACCCCTGAGTATTAATTAAGATTTAATCATTAACAGTAAAATATTACCTGAACATACGACGTATCATCAATGCCCTCCCTTAATGGAACATTAACCGAATAGTATTTTCCGCTTTCGGAGCCAATCTCGTACATGTCTCCAGTTCCAGGAAAGAAGTAATTGCCATATTTATGAAAAGAAACAGTCATGACCCGGTCAGTCATGTAAAATGCTTCTTGAACTCCATCTCCATGATGAACGTCGATATCAATGTACAAAACCCTAGCATGATACTTCAGTAACTCTAATATCGCAATGACAATATCATTGATATAACAGAATCCTGAAGCTTCAAACTTTTTCGCGTGATGTAAACCTCCACTCCAATTAATTGCGATATCACAAAGATTGTTGTTTAACTTAATTGCTCCATCAAGTGATGCTCCAGTGTACATCGAGCAAAAGTCAAATAATCCATCGAAAACAGGGCAATCATCGCCTACATTGAATTGACTAAGATACTTGGTGTATCCTTGAATATTTTGCGGCGTTACTCTCTGAAGGAAATCAACATACTCGTCGGAATGAAAACGACACATGTCATGAGTGTTTGCACGGTAGGGCCTGTAAGTTTGCATTTTTCTGTGAAGTCCATAATTTATCACCAAACTATGAATTACAGAAAGTCTATGGGGTTTCATAGGATGTCCGGGGCCATAATGAAAATTTCCTACGTCGGGATTGTAAAAATAAGAGACTGTTTTGTTGTAACTACTCATCGTGACTTGTTATATTTCTGAAGTTTTTTTTTGACGTTTCATTAAGCTCTCTTTTTAGCCTCTGTGGATTTTGTATGTTTATTATACCAGCGACTTACTTCCCTGATACTGTCTAGCTTTTTTGTTCGAAAAAGCTATATTTTCAAGTTTACAAGTACTTTCTTTCACTGACACTTTTTGAGGTTATTCATTCTTGGCGTCTAGATTTTTGTCTACAATAAATGAATGGAAGGCAGGAACGAAAAAACATCGAACATTAGAATCGACATTCCAATCGAAAAATCAAGAATTCGATTTACAAGCGGTGAATTTAAAAAAAGCAATTTATTTCAGTGATTTTCCTCATAAATAAATGACCGATTTTGCTCAAATATGTAACTGCTTATGTTTCAAATATTGATTATCAAGAAATACATTCTAATAGTCTTCATTATTCTTATATCTTTCTTCTTTTGCTCTGACCTCTGAAGTTGTAGCCGTAACACGTCGAAAAGTGTGGCAACCCTGCAAGCAAGTGTTCTCTAGTGATCGGATTGGCAACGCCGGAACACATTTCTTTCTTTCGGTGATTGTTCCTTCGTTACAATGGTGAGTGTTTTATATTTATTAAATCCATTTATTCTTAAGGAATCGCGATGTTCGACAATGTGAAGCAAATATTATTTGATCGTGCGAAATTTCTCGAATAATACTTGCATAATATTTTCATTATTATGACTTAACTTTTCAGTTCATGTCAATGTGGTGTGCGAAGTGATTATAGGTTAGGAACAGAATCCTAGTTTATTTATTGTCAACTCATGTCCTTTTCAAATTAATTTATATTGTATTAATTATTCGCGATATTCACTTGTGATTTGGTTGATTCTAAGCATTTCGTTCAAATTTATTTGGCATTCGAATTGAAACACCTTATAATACCTTATGTTTGTGTCATATAGAGTTTATGGGTTAGATGCTCCAACTTCTATATTTGATTCGTTAATTTGATATCAGTGTAAGTGGAAAATATACTTCAGTGCAATACTGGGTAATTGAACATATATTGATTAATAATCAATTATGTTCCTACCAAATGAAAGATATCAAATGAATGGTTTCACAGGTTAGAAAATCAAGCTCTTGCTTGAAAAGTCGCATGTAAATGTTAGTTGGGTTTCTATTTATTTTAAGAGAGATCCTTTCAAGTAACAGTTTATTCGCCGAACAATGTACAGACTCATCCCTAATTCTAGTCTCATTAAAATTTTTGCACGCACACGGAAGCTCCTGACGAATAGGACAAAAGATTTTGCTATTCGTCCAGTTAGACATACCACTTGAGTTTGATTGTATTTTTTAATAGAAGATTTTAAAATTCTTATATTTTTGTTATAAATAAAAAATTATCACGGTTAGCCATTATATGTTGGATTCATGGTTTCTAATTTATATTTGTTGTTACCCTCTACAGACGAAGGGAACTTCAAGTTTCGGAAAGCGCCGAAATAAGACCCACACATTATGCAGAAGGTGTGGGCGTAGTTCGTATCACATCCAAAAATCACAGTGTGCCCAATGTGGTTATCCCAGGAAGAAGATGAGGTCTTGTAAGTATGAAGATCTTCATCAATAACTTACTAATTATTCGACACTTCGTTTGATATTACTAATTATTTTCTTTATAATAGAGACACTTCTTCCTGTTCCTTACTCCAGTAGTCCTTTCTCATGTGTTGAAACTAATTTTTGCTTTTTACGTGAAATAATGAATAAGGGTGGCGGGTTGACCGGGAAACCAGGAATTTCATTGACCTGTAAAAAATCGGCAATTTAATTTGAAAACCGGGAATTCACTTGACTAAACCTAGGCTATGAATAATTCTACCGAAAACATACGAAAAGTGACTGCTTTCTCTTCATAGTTCAAAAATAGATCTTTTCTTTTGATTTAAAGGATGTAACGTTCCTTTATTCTGATTCTCGAAATATTTAAATATATCTTCACTTACTTCCTGGAAGGAAGGAGTTTAATTTTTTTTCATTTTGAGAAAAACGTTTTGCGAATTCGTTGCTCCATGACATTTTTTTAGGTGACTCAAATTTGATCATTAACATTGATATTGCGAATCCATCCTTTTTTAGTTGAAAAATCAACTACTTGTTTGAAATTTTGACTTGTTTGTTGAAAATCAAAAATTGATTTATCAAAGATTGATTCATCAAAGATTGATTTCTGAATTCAAAAATTGAACCTTCTCTGTGAGAAGTAATGTACTTTGAGGAAAATTTGCCTTTTTGTAGAAAATTAATCTTCATGGTCCAAAATGTATCTTTTTGCCTGAAATACATCTATTCCTGTTAAAGATTCATCATTATACCTGAAAATTCATAAGTTTGGTCGAGAATCCATTTCTTCAACCGAAAACTCTACCGTTGCATTTTTAATATAAAATTGATCTTTTCTAGTTCAAAATTCGACATTTAGTTGAAAATTTGTCTGTTTGAATGGAAATTCAATTATTTCGTTGAAACTTCACACATTTTGTTGTTCTTTGCGGTTAACAATTAAAGTTAAAAATTTGAACATTCTTCATTTTAGTCGACAAAAATGTGTTATTTTTTCTTTTTTTGTTTAAGGATTTTAATTTTGATGGTTCAAATCTCAACCATTTTGTTGAATTTTTTTTTCTGCATGAAAATAATTTTCCGTCAAGAATTGAACTATTCTAGTAAAATGTTCATCATTTCAGTTTCATAGTTTCAGTTACAAATTCATTTGTTTGGTTGAACATCCCCTTTTTCAATTTAAAATTTGATTATTCAAATTTTCGTTGACAATTTATCTTTTTCAGTAAAAGTTAATATATCTGTTTGAAAACTTAACTCTTTCAGTTGAAGATTCTTCTCTTGAGTATAAAACACTTATGCTTAGTTTTTTAAACTGAAAATATTACTGTTTCATCTTTGGTGGAAAATAATTAAGTTTTTCGTTCGAAACTCGACTATGTTGTTAAAACATTTTATTCTGTCTTAAAAAATTATCTTTCTATTCGAAAATTTATCTTTTCGATTGAATATTCACCTCCATGGTTGAAAATTGAAGTGCTCCAGTTAAAAATTGATCTTTTTATTTGAAAATTCATCTTCATTAAAAAAATGAGCTATCTATTAAGAAATCCGTTTTTTTTTTGTCGTAAATAGATTTTTTTGTTTGAAAGTTTGACTATTCCCATTTATGTAAAACAAAATAATTTTTTGCTGTTGAAAATTTGAGTATCCTTTTCAAAATTGATTTATTTTGCATTGTTTGATCTGTTGTGTTAAAGTATGTTAAGAATGAACGTCATAAATAAAAAAAAAGGTTGGGGTTTTGCAGCAAATATAAATATGTTACTTCTAGTATACCGGGAAAATTGAAAAACTTGACCGGGAAGAACCGGGAATTTGAAATCGTCCGCTGAATCGCCGCCCTGTAAATTCTTCCTAAATTATTTGGAGTCTCTGCCTCTAAAAATATTTTGCTTTCTATGAATTACAGACAACTGGTCTATCAAGGCTAAGAGGAGGAAGACCACTGGAACCGGCAGAATGCGAACATTGAAAATCGTTCGACGCAAGTTCAAGTGAGTTTCTATTTTATGGTTTCCGAGATATTACTGAAAATTAAACTTGTTCATAAATAATTTTTTACGAAGTATTTTTAAGTCACTTTTAACAAAGTTTCTTCTAAATCGAATGTCTCAAAAGGAACAAAAAAGAAATCTCTTTCCTTCTGTATTCAAATTCCGCTGAGGTTGGACGTGAAACATTTCTGAAAAACTAGTATGAGGGAATAAATTTAATTTGAATTACAATAAATTGAATTCGCACCGAGTAAAGAAATCATTCACGGTTCAATTCACTACCCTAAAATAAGGGGAAAAAAGTATATATTAAGATTTACTATTTTTTTCCAGGAACGGTTTCAGAGAAGGCGTGCCGAAGCCAAAGGTAGCGGTCGCTGCAAAATAATTGTATGGAATTTATAAGTAATGGAATAATTAAAACTTGTAATAATAAACAGCACGACTTTTCCATGCATTCCTATCTTCTCAGAAATTAAACCCTTCATCACAACTTTGATAATTGGATAACTTGAGAATTGAAAGGTACGTTCTCACTGTTATATAAAAGATTTTGATAGGTACTTCTTGCGTCGTGAATGAAGCAAATAAAATAACAGAACTTGGAAAGTTTGATAATTTAAGCGAAGGATGGGTCAAGCAAATGAAAAGAATGCGATGAAAACATTGAGTGTTATATTTTCTTAAGAAAAAACTGTATGTTTAACAGGAGTGCACATCATGTGTCACTATATTCAAATACGTTGTATGTACAAAATCGAAATCTTGAGTTTTAAAATTTCAAGTATGATCTCTCAAACACTAATTACCTGATTAATTATGGTACAATGTATAGTTAAAAAGCAGGGTAAACATAGGGTTGCAGTAATAAAAGAATGTGACATCTCTTGAGAAGTCTTTACTGGGTAGGCCATTCAGGCATTATTGTTAGCAATAACGGAACCGTTTGATTTAGCAATAGCAGCTGCTTGGATCTTGAGTTTGAGGATCGTCCACTAATTGTATTCCTCTTCTACCCATGCGGTTTCTCGCGCCGCCGTCTCCAGTACCTTGTGACATTACTTGGTATGCTTCCCAGAGGCCTGGAGTCTGGATTATCTAGAGCATATTCAGATTTTATATTTAGACCTAAAGAATCTTTGAAACATTATATAATTTTTTTAGCAAGCTCTCAACAATTTTAGAAACTTGAGTCGAAAGCTATATCAAAATCAACAGACCAGATCTAATGCATATTTCTGCTACTTTTGAATATAAAACAGTAAAAATGTGAGAACAAACCTTTCTTACTAGTTCTTCAAAACAACATTTGATACCGTCTGCTGTTTTTGCACTGCTTTCAACATACAGGGTCTTATGTCTTCTGGCAAATTGCATCCCTTCCTCTGTGGATATTTGCCTGTTTGGCTTGTCTATTTTGTTTCCCACTACCATCTTAACTATGTTATTTGTCCTGCAATAAGTTTCCAGTTCTTTGAGCCAATTTTCGAGTTTATTAAAGGTGCTCCTATCCGTGACATCGTATACTAAAATTGCTCCTTGTGCATCTCTGTAGTAACTGGGACTCAACGTTCGAAAACGTTCTTGGCCAGCAGTGTCCTGATGAAAAAAACTGATTAGTTGATTTGATTATTAGTTTTATATTGATTTATGCACTATGTTTCGAAGCATTGAAATTCTAAATATAATGAAAATATTAGATTCCAGAAGAAGCCATTCAAAATGACTTGCAAATTTAGATTGAACCATTTCTCTATTTTGAAGCAAAAAACTACTTTTAAGACTCATAAAAATAACTCAACATTGATCATAAATGAATTTAATTGCTCAAGTTAGGTCCGAAAAAATTATAACATTTTTGAAAGGACCGTCCTGACAATGTATGGCAAAATGAATCCCTTGAATCTAGCAATTAAAATGTATTTTTTACTGTTTAAAAATTGCAGAAAAGGCGAACTCACCCACATAGCCAGTCTGACCAAATTTCCATCGACGTCAATTTCTTTTGATTTATAATCAACACCAATAGTGTTTGACAATTTTTCGTTAAACTCATCGTCGACGAACCTAATTAGAATACTGGGAAACCAAAATTCGGGTTAATTTCACCATAAATTCAAAGATGTTATGAATTGCCTAATTCCTCATTAATATTGTTTTATCAATTGACTGAGCAAGGACGTGATATCATTATTGTAAGTCGTAGTAACCAAACGGGGAAATGGCATCTGCACGCACTGGAACTTTAAGGTTATGCTCTTGAAACTTAGCCAAAATTCTTATTGAATTATTTCTTATTATTATTCATGAAATCTAATCACTTTAATGTTATAATCTTAGTACCAAGTATTCAAACATCAAAAATGATAGCAGTAATCGACCTAAAATGGATCGTTTTTTACATACCTAGATTTTCCAGTATCAGTTTCTCCGATAATAAGGATTTTAAGTGACGTTAGAATTTCATCCATATTTACAAATTATAAAAAATATTTCGGGTGAGGCCACTTTGTTTATTATCTATAATCGCTGACAATCACAGATGATAACCACTGAAACAACTAAAAAGTGACAACGGTGACAACACCGAAAACGTCATGAACTAAAATATTAAAATGACAGAAAAATTGAAAAATAAAAATAAGCACAAAAAGGATACGTTGTTGCACTGTTGGTATTACAGGTTCCTGCAATAGCCCTCTTCTACCAAAGATATTTACTCATCGAGTACGTTCAGAAGATAATTTGAATCGATTCTCAAACCCTGCTTATCCTGGCCAGAGGTAAGAGAAACGAGCCACAACGACACTAGATGCACAACGACCACTATAAGATTAACACAAAAGTGTCCAGAATGACCGGAACGCGTTTTGCCTTTGCTTATATAAATTAAACGCAACCTTCGTCACGACTAAAGAATCAACGAGCTTATCGCGAGGGTTTGGCGCGTGATTCAAAGCGTGCAAAATGAACTATTACTGTAAATAAAATAGATAATTATTATAATTCGCACATAAATGTCAGAAGTGACCTAATTTGTATTTAATGCTAGAAATAAAATAATAATACAAATATTTTATGGATAATAGAAAGATTCACCTTTGTATTCCGCAAAAATGATCTGTTATTTACAATCATAATAATTATCCATTTTATTTGTAATAATAGTTATTTTTGCCCGCTTCGAATCACACGCCAAACGGCGGACAATGAGAGGACCGCTGCGCCAGGCAAGCGCAATACTTACATGCCCAAGTTGGGATCACTGCATTGTTTAAAAGCGTGTTGCATTTGACTCAACGCGATACTAATTAATTACGTGCCAGATTATTTAGTTAAAAGTAAATGAGAACTTAACAAAGATAATATAAAAGTTGAAAAATATAATTCTCACGAAAGGCAGTGTGTGCTGTGTTGTTAATTGTAACTCCCCAAAAAAATCAACACTAATTTGAGTTTCCACAAAGTACCAAAGCTTGGTAGCGGCACTGTTATAGTGAAAAATATTGTTGAAGAAAGTATTGTTGTTGATAAACATTCAGAGTGGTTCAGAAATTATATGCATGCGAAAGCCCTGCGGCAGCCATGTTTTGTTTTGATACAGCTGCACCGCTTTGTCCGCGGTGGATGTTTAATTTTTCAAATAAATACGTTGGAATTCTCAGAATGTTCCCGCATGACAAGTACAATACATCCCTTTCGCACCTGTGCTCGCTCGCTATGGGGAGACAAGGATAGTTTCTCCTCTGAACTGTCTCTTTCACACCCGTGCTTTTGATCCTTGATCTCTTTTGCGCCAGTGCTGGCACGTCAATTGAGCTACCGGATCATAAAAGAAGGGCCCGTAAAATTTTTTTTTAGAGAGAGAGGGGTGACCACTGGTCATTTGAGAGTTAGATCCCGAATTTTTTAATTTTCGAAAGTACATTTCAGCACATAATTTCATTGCGCATATTTTCTTATGGGATTCCCATATAACAAACTATGTTTTCCCATAATGGGAAAACATATTTAGTATCTTTTACTGCTTCCGAAATTGATAAGAAATTAGTTTTTCACAAAATGAAAAAGTGACACGCGGAAGTAACAAAGTTCCTTCCGTTGCTTAACAAATACTGAATACAAAAGTTCCTCAAATAATTATATAAAAGTAATGCGTGTCTTTGAAACATGCGGTAGGAACGGCGTTTCGAATGCGTGCTAAGGAGAAAGGACGTACGTATATACGCATTCGAAACTCCATTCCTACTGTATGTTTTAAAGACACGCATTAATTTTAGACAATTATTTGAGGAGCGTTTATATACAGTATTTGTTAAGCAATGGAAGGTTTATTCTTTCCGCGTATCACTTGATACATCCACTTTCCTTTATATGTTTTAACTCCGAGTTTAAATAAATAAGTTGTAAACATGGGTCGTTGAAATTTGAACCGGTTTATTATCTCAATGCTAGTCTGTGAGAGTATATTAGGATCGTTGACGCTCCTTATTCATGTCGCATTTACAAGGCATTTTTGCACAATTTTCTGCCAGCTCATGTAAATTCAAAATCCTTCGATAATTATCAGTGTAACAAAACTTGAATCGCAAAGATCATACCATTTTTATTTCTATTACGAAACGATAATGAAATAGCAAATATCGCAAAAGGAGCCCGATTTTTGTGATTCAAACTTTGCTGTAAAGCTAATAACAATAAGGTATCAAATGTGTGAAAATCTTGTGAAATGCAAGGAGTTGCATTTTCGTAAAAACTATAGGCCGTAAACGATGCTCGTAAAAATTTCAACCAGTGTCATATATCCCTCTCTAGACCCCAATGCTAGCGCTGCTTCATGCCGCTTTTCAATAACGGTTTTTAATAACGCTCATATAAGGAACTTCGTTCCAAAATTGATCTTTTTCACTCCAAATCGCGAAAAGTTAGCCCATTACCGGAATTTCAATAATAAATCAAAAAATGAAATACGTGTTTCAGTATTTAAAAAGTAACTTTCTCATCAGCTGTGATGCCTCATATAGCTCCCCGGCGTCAAGGATAGAAACAAGAAGGGAAATTTTAGAACTATGGTTATTTATCTAGATTAAGAAAATTAATAGGAATTGAAAAAAATGTTGGTAATTTATGAATTTTACAAAAATTCGTGAAATTTATTTAATCCGTGGTTATTGATGATATTCATTGTAATTCATGAAATTTAAGGGGATGTATTAAATTTGTGCGAATTTTCGGAAACTTATGACATTCACGGAAATTTGAGATTTGTATCAAATTTTTGGAAATTTTGTGTTCATTCATGAAATTTGTGATGATTTATACATTTTTGTGGTAATTCATGAAATTTATGGCAATTTATGAAACTAGATTAAATAAATGCTGCGATGATTTATCCTTATAATATAAGATCTGCCCGCCACGCGGGCACAGTCTCATCGCACGCTTCGCTCGCAAGTTTGAGCGCGCCTAGGGTGCGCGTCTGTCGAATCTCGCGCTCCGCAAAATTTCAACTACATTAATTTCATGATTGTGGATTCTTTTTTGTTGAAGCTTCTCCAAATTAAACGAGTACATTTTCATCGCGTGTCTCGTGCTGCGCACTCTATCAATATTTTCTCGAAATGATAGAAAAGTTTTGTTGCTTCATGTTCTTCATATGTTGTGTACTTTTTCTAGAAATATAATTTTGAAATGTTTCATTTCATTTTTCACGATTGCAACAAAAACTTCGCGTCCTATGGGGAAAATGATGACACATTAAAAGATACAGTGAACTTCCACTTAAGTTGACCTTCACTTAAGTTGCCTTTCAGATCAGTTGACTGGGAACGTTCACATAAGTTGAGTAAACAGTCCCCCACCACAAATACGGTGAGAAAGAGAAACCACGGAT
>WSXT02126095.1:0-10823 GCA_011762715.2 Neuroterus valhalla
ATGAGACTCAACGAAAAGACGAGACTTCCTGCACAAGAGACTCGTCACAGATGAGACTTCCTGCAAAAGTGACTCGTTACAGATGAGACTTCCTGCGAAAGGGAATCGTCGTATATCAGACTTCCTGCAAGAGATACTCGTCGCAGATGAGACTTGCGCAGATAAGACACGTCGCAGGAGAAACTCGCCGCAGATGCGACTCGCCGCAGATTAGGCTTTCAGCATATGAGACTTCCTGCAAAAGCAACTCGGAGCAAATGAAACTTGCCTTCGGTGAGACTCGCTGCAGATGAAATTCGCCGAAGATGAGACTTCCTGCACAAGAGTCTCGTCACAAATGAGACTTCCTGCTAAAGTGACTCGTTACAGATGAGACTTCCTGCAAAAAGACTCGTCACAGATAAGACTTCCTGCAGAAGAAAATCGTCGTATTTGAGACTTCCTGCAAGAGAGACTCGTCGCAGATGAGACTTGCGCAGATAAGACACGCTGCAGGAGAAACTTGCCGCAGATGCGACTCGCCGCAAATTAAGCTTTCAGCATATTAGACTTCCTGCAAAAGCAACTCGGAGCAAATGAAACTTGCCTTCGGTGAGACTCGCTGCAGATGAGACTCATCGAAGATGAGACTTCCTGCACAAGAGTCTCGTCACAAATGAGACTTCCTGCAAAAGTGACTCGTTACAGATGAGACTTCCTGACAAAGGGAATCGTTGTATATCAGACTTCCTGCAAGAGATACTCGTCGCAGATGAGACTTGCGCAGATAAGACACGTCGCAGGAGAAACTCGCCGCAGATGCGACTCGCCGCAGATTAGGCTTTCTGCATATGGGACTTCCTGCAAAAGCGACTCGGAGCAAATAAAACTTGCCTTCGGTAAGACTCGCTGCAGATGCGACTCACCGAAGATGAGACTTCCTGCACAAGAGTATCGTCACAGATGAGACTTCCTGCAAAAGTGACTTGTTACAGATGAGACTTCCTGCAAAAAGACTCGTCACAGATGAGACTTCCTGCCAAAGAGAATCGTCGTATATGAGACTTCCTGCAAGAGAGACTCGTCGCAGATGAGACTTGCGCAGATAAGACACGCCGCAGGAGAAACTTGCCGCAGACGCGACTCGCCGCAGATTAGACTTTCTGCATATGAGACTTCCTGCAAAAGAGACTCGTCACAGATGAGACTTCCTGGAGAATAGAGTCGTCGTAGGTGAGATATCCTGCAAAAGAGAATCGTCACAGATGAGACTACCTGCAAAAGAGAATCGTAGTGGATGAAACTTCCTGCAAGAGAGACTCATCACAAATCAGACTTCCTGCAAAAGAGACTCGTCACAGATGAGACTTTCTGAAGAATAGAATCGTCGTAGATGAGACTTTCTGCAAGAGAGAATCGTCACAAATGAGACTACCTGCAAAGGAGAATCGTTGTAGATGAGACTTCCTGTAAGAGAGACTCATCACAAGTCAGACTTCCTGCAAAAGAGACTCGTCACAGATGAGACTTTCTGAAGAATAGAATCGTCGTAGATGAGACTTTCTGCAAGAGAGAATCGTCACAGATGAGACTACCTGCAAAGGAGAATCGTTGTAGATGAGACTTCCTGCAAGAGAGACTCGTTGCAGATGAGACTTGGCGCAGATGAGACGACGTCGTGGAAGAAACTTGCCGCAGATGCGACTCGCCGCAGATTATACTTTCTGCACATGCGACTCCTTGCAAAAGTGACTTAGCGCAGATGAGACTTCCTGCAAGAGATAATCGTCACGGATGATACTTCCTGCAAAAGAGAATCGTCGTAGATGAGACTTCCTGCAAAATATAATCGTCACAGATGAGACTAACTGCAAAAGAGAATCGTCTTATATGAGCCTTCCTGCAAAATATAATCGTCACAGATGAGACTACCTGCATAAGAGAATCGTCGTACATGAGACTTCCTGCAATAGAATCTCAGCGCAGATGAGCTTTCCTGCAAGAGAAAATCGTCACAGATGAGACTACCTGCAAAGGAGAATAGTTGTAGATGAGACTTCCTGCAAGAGAGACTCATCACAAATCAGACTTCCTGCAAAAGAGACTCGTCACAGATGAGACTTTCTGAAGAATAGAATCGTCGTAGATGAGACTTTCTGCAAGAGAGAATCGTCACAGATGAGACTACCTGCAAAGGAGAATCGTTGTAGATGAGACTTCCTGCAAGAGAGACTCGTTGCAGATGAGACTTGGCGCAGATGAGACGACGTCGTGGAAGAAACTTGCCGCAGATGCGACTCGCCGCAGATTATACTTTCTGCACATGCGACATCTTGCAAAAGTGGCTTAGCGCAGATGAGACTTCCTGCAAGAGATAATCGTCACGGATGATACTTCCTGCAAAAGAGAATAGTTGTAGATGAGACTTCCTGCAAGAGAGACTCATCACAAATCAGACTTCCTGCAAAAGAGACTCGTCACAAATGAGACTTTCTGAAGAATAGAATCGTCGTAGATGAGACTTTCTGCAAGAGAGAATCGTCACAGATGAGACTACCTTTAAAGGAGAATCGTTGTAGATGAGACTTCCTGCAAGAGAGACTCGTTGCAGATGAGACTTGGCGCAGATGAGACGACGTCGTGGAAGAAACTTGCCGCAGATGCGACTCGCCGCAGATTATACTTTCTGCACATGCGACTTCTTGCAAAAGTGGCTTAGCGCAGATGAGACTTCCTGCAAAATATAATCGTCACAGATGAGACTAACTGCAAAAGAGAATCGTCTTACATGAGACTTCCTGCAAAATATAATCGTCACAGATGAGACTACCTGCATAAGAGAATCGTCGTACATGAGACTTCATGCAGTAGAATCTCAGCGCAGATGAGCTTTCCTGCAAGAGAAAATCGTCACAGATGAGACTTCCTGCAAAATATAATCGTCACAGATGAGACTAACTGCAAAAGAGAATTGTCTTACATGAGACTTCCTGCAAAATATAATCTTCACAGATGAGACTACCTGCATAAGAGAATCGTCATACATGAGACTTCATGCAATAGAATCTCAGCGCAGATGAGCTTTTCTGCAAGAGAAAATCGTCACAGATGAGACTTCCTGCAAAAGAGAATCGTCGTAGATGAGACTTCCTGCAAGAGAGACTCGTGTCAGATGAGACTTGCCGCACATTAGACTTGCTGCATATGTGATTTAATATGAACCTGTCCTGTTCAATTATAACTTTTAAAATCCCTTTATTGTCACTTTTATAATGAGAAATTTTTATACCTTTTTCTACTCTGCTCCTTTCTATAATTCTTCTCAAGATTCTTCTCTTTCCCCTTTTCTCTAGGAATTTCCTATTTTTTTATTGATTAGATTTCCACTTGCCATTTATGTTCTTATTTGAATAGCTTGCATTCGCCTGAACACTTGGTCAGGGGAGTGGGAAACTGCAGAAAACCATAACTCCAGAGGGCAGCTGATTACCGGAAGGCGAGTTCGAATGTAGACATACCCATACGGGTCCATCCTTTGCGTCAAATCTTCCGCTCCACAGTAGGTAAAAATTTATACGAAAGATTAATCTCTCCTGTTTACTATTTGGTTATCGTGTTGAGAATTTGTTCCATTTTTGGCACGAAATAAATTTTTTATTCGAAAATTTTACTAATCTGCGTTTGCTTGAAAGTTAATCTTTCTTAGTTGAAAAATTACCTATCGGTTATAAATTCATGTATTTTCTTGATAATTTATCTCTTTTTTTGCGGAGAATTATTCTTTTTGGTCGAATATTATCTTATTGGTTGAAAATTAGACTATTTGGTCGACTGATGATCTCTTCTGTTGAAAATCATTTTTTTCTGCTAAAAATTCACGTGCCTAATACAAAATTACTCTTTCAGGCTTAAAAATTTTCATAATTTATCTATTTAGTTGAAAGATGATCTATTTCATTCAAAATGAAATATTTTTCTTCAGAATTTGAAATGAATAAACAAATAAACTGTTTAGGAAATATATTTGAAGTTCCGTTTATGATTTTTGAAAAATTGAATCAAATTTTCGTAACAAATTATGAGGGAAAAAATGAGAAAAGGAAAAAAAGGGAAGAACACGATTAGTTCAGAGTAAGGACAATTACTGTGATCTCTGTAGAATGTATGAAACATGGTTAATATATGAGACACTGTTTATAAATGGTAAATTATAAATTTATGACTTTAATATCGCAAGCCTGTTGACTACCATCGCTCGAGAATTTTTGAAAATTAAATTCTACTTTGCATCGAAGCTACAAGCTAAATTATGGGATACGACATGATTATTAAACATACTTCAAAAAATTATTTTGCATTCTCAATATTTTCAAATCTTGTAAACCTCATATGCATATCTGATGAAAATTTTAAAAATAAAACAAGTGGAGTAAAATTGATTGTAAAAGTGTGAAAATAAATATTTAGTTATGAAGAACTTTTTTTATCAGATAAAAACTGTTGAGTTCGAATTGAAAATGTTGAAAATAATGAAAAAATTTACCTTTTTCTCACGTAGTTCCTGTAACAATCTCACGTCTGCGAAAGGCACTAATGCGATAAAGTATAAGCAGAATAAGCGATACATTTTTATCAAATGCTGTTTCAGCATTTTCTTCAAATATCATTGTGTAGAAACTTGTAACTCCCTATGAGACTTTTCTTGCCTTGAGTTTTATACAAATTAATCAATTTTCAGTTATTTAATTAAAAGAATATGGATATTTTTCATCTAAAAAACCAGAAATCAGAGACTTGGTCGATTTTGACGTCTATTTTTAACCAAAATTGAAAGTTATTTGTATATTCCTTGACTTAACTATTAAGGTAAATATGAAAATTCACTATAAAACTACAATTTCAATGATTACACCCTTATAATTATTATATATTATTCGGAAATTGTTTTTATACTTCTACTAGAGATTTGTGAAAATTCCATCTCTTTTTGATTTAAGATTTATAATTCTAAATAAATATTCAACTATTCTGCAAAAAATGCCTCATTTTCGCTTAAAAACGCAACTGTTTCTGGTTGAATATTAATGTTTTTTCTTTGAAAATTCTACTATTTCCTTGGAAATACATATTTCGGGGTTGAAAATGAACTTTTTGTCGAAAATTCAACCTGGAATCCAAAAATTCGGATCAGTTGGAAAATTCAAACGTCTGCCAATAAAACTGTATTTGTGACTTACAATTTCAACAGTTATGTAGAAACCTAAATTATTTTGTTCAAAATTAACTTTTTTGTTACACATTTTGCATTCTATTTAAAAATTCAAGTAACATTAAACAATTTCGACAAAAAATATAACTGTTTTCTTGACAATTAAACAATTAATTCGAAGATTGAACTATTTGGTAAAACTTCTACTTATTTTTTGAATATTATTTTCAGGATGGAAATTCAACTGTCTTAGAGATAATAAGACATCATCATCATCATCTGTTCATCTTTTTGGATAAAAAAAACAGTATGTGCGTTAGAGTACACAGTTGGAGCGTAGACTTCTGATAAGGCAGAGAAGAAGAGAGGAAAAGAAGAAGAACCGAAGAGCAGGAGACAAGAAGGGAAGGAGAAAGTTAGGAGAAAAATAAAAGAAGAGATTTGAGAGCAGAGAGAAAGGAGAAAATAAATAGAGAATGGGACTAGAAGAGAAGAAGGGAAGAAAAAAAGAGTATAAATAGAGAAGAAGAGAAGAGACGAAGAGAGTTAGGAGGGGGAGAGCAGAAGAGAGTTAGAGAATGAGAGAAGAAGAGAAGAAGTAAAAAGTGAATAAGAGTGTTAAGAGTAGAAGAGAAGAAGAGAAACGAGTTAAAAGAAGATGGGTAGAAGTGGAGAAATGATGTAAGAAGAGAATAAAAAAAAGAGGTGAAGAGATTCAAGCGAAGAAGAGGAGAAGGGAAGAAAAGAAGAGTGTTAAGAGAAGGAGGTAGGAAGAGAATAAATAGTGAGGAAAAGAAAAGAAGAGAAGAAGGGAAGAGGAATTTTAAGAGGAGAAGAGAAGAAGAAATTCAAGAGATAAAAAAGAAAATAAGAGAAAAAGAAGAGAAGTAGAGAAGAACAAGAGGAGAAAAGAAGAAGCGAGGAAGAAGAGGATGAACTTGAGAGAACAAGAGATTTAGGAGGAGATTTAGGAGGAGTGAAGAGAAAAGAAAGAGGAAAGTTGAAATAAGAAGAAAGGAAAGCAGGAAAGAGAAGGAGAATAGAAGAGGAGAAGAAGAGAGTTAGCAGAAGAAGAGAAAGAGGAAAAAGAAGGAGAGAGGAGGAGGAGTAGAAAAGGAGAGAAGAAGAGAAGAACAGAAGAAAGAGAGAAGGTGAGAGACAGAGAAGAAGAAAAGCAGAGAAGTAGAGAACGAGAGAAGAAGAGGAGAGCAAAAATTTGAAGAAAAAGATTTTCGTTAGTTTTTGGATGATTACTCGGAAACCCCCACGATAAAAAATTGTACAGTCCAGATCTGAAAAGTAGACTTTGTACTTGGAGTTAAAATTTACTTTCTTCAACACATGCATGAAAACCACGGGTTTTCGAGCGTGTGAAGCGAGCCATAAGTTGCTGTTTTCAGAGCAAGGGGAAAAACTGGAGGAAAAACTCCTAGCAGGGAAAAAAACTCCAGCTGGAGGGAAGAAAACTTGAAACCCGTTTTTTGTCTATCCCTAGGTGCATAATATACTATTTTTCTTCAATTACCGCAAGACCATTTTCTCCGAGTTATCACATTTTGAAAATCACCCAAAAATTTGAATTTTTTTCTTTATATCCTTCAATTCTCGTGAGTAAGGAAGTAGAAGAGGAACTTCAAAATTCCACCTCTGCAGCGCCACCTGGCGCAAATCGTAAAAAATGTTTAAATGAAACTTACGTCTTTTTTATGGAGAATCTGAATCTGCAATAAAAGCAGAGGTTCCCATTTGAATTTCCAATGCCCTCTCCTCCTAACCCCACGTGGTGGGGCGTGGGGTAAATTTTTGCTGGGTTGCTTGTCCTCCTCGAAAATAAAAAGTTCTCATTAAAGATGTTTTCTTTGAAGGATGCGTATTTTTTTAGGTATTTCCATTTCTCAAGATACAGTCGATGCTATTTTGCATTATTAATTTAACAAAAACAATTAAAAATTCGCGATTGGAGTTGCCGCAGGAACCATCTTCAGGGCCTACTACGCGTGTATAAATTTGCAAGTCGATCTGTGCAAAACGGTCTGGCCCGTATCGCCGGAAAACTGTAAAAATTTGAATATTATTATTCTGGTGAAGATTTGACAATTATTCTGAATATTGAATTAGTTTGTTCAGAATTCGTCCTTGCAGCTTGCATGTTCAATTAGTTGGTTATGAATGCAACTGTTCGGTTAATATTGGATTTTTTATCGTCGAAACGTTTATTTGGTAAAAAGTTTATATTTTCAGGTTTCAAAATTTAAACATTGTAATTAATTTGACTCTTTAGTTGGAAATTCGTCTCTGATTCTAAAATTGATCTGTTTTGATAGAATTTTGATCTTTTTTGATTTCTTGAAAATTTTCCTTCCTTAGTGGAAAATTGATCTTTTTGGCTGGAAATTCAATTTTCTGTTCAAAAAATCATGTACTTCGTTGAAAACTTATCGTCCTGGTAGGGAATCAATCTTTTCTGGTTGAAATTGCGTTGATATAAGCAGTTTGTTGAAATTGCTCTTTTTGATAGAAAATTGATCTTTCTAGTTGAAAATTCGTATATTTTGTAAAAAAATTCGTCCTTTTTGATAAAAAATTATTCTTTTTAGTTAAAATTTTTTTTTTAGTATCATGAAATAAGTTATTTGGTTCGAAATTCAATTATTCTGCCAAAGAGTCATCCTTTCTACGAATCGAGTTCTTTTTATTCGAAATTTTATTTATGTTGATAGAAATTAAACAATTATTTTTAGGATGTCATTATTTTTTGGCTACAAATCCCACTGTTTTGAAGAAAGTTCGCTTTTTTGGCCTCAGAATTTACCATTCTGCAAACCATTTTCTCCCTCCATTGGAAATTTAACTCTTTAGTTTGAAATTTGTTCTTTAGTTTTTTGGTTTGTTGAAAAACAATTTCTTTTTTATCAATAACAAAATTGAACAAAAGTTTCGATTCGATCCCTGGGGAAAAATGCTGTTTACATGAAAAACGCATTTCTGAATTTTTTAGTTTCACAAACCCATATTTTAGTTGGTAGAAACGAGTTGAAATTGAAAAGTGCTCTCGGCACAGATTTGAGATTGATTCACTTTAACGTGAAAATTGATTTTTAAAGAGCTTTGATGATGAAAGCAGATTTTCCTGTGATCAATAAAGCTGCGTAAAACCGAGATATTGCATAAAAAATTATGTTTTGATGTATTAACCAAATTTTTGAAACGGGACAATTTTAAAATAGCATTTCCAAACCTCAAAATATTTCATGAAAAACTTTCATGTATTGAGATCATGTACCATGGATCAAGTAATTCAAATGATATATTTTTTTGCAACAACTTACGTCCGGACCGAAGAAGATATAAAGTTAAAATTTTGGGAAAAGTCTTAGAAAGCAATAAACTCCGTTTGTACATAACATTTGATTCGACTGATTCGAGAGAGAAAAAATTTCTCAAAAAATATATATATTTTTTTTATTTTGAACCAGATGTTGTATACAAACGTAATTTATCCGTTTCTAAGGCTTTTCTCAAAATTTCAACTTGATACCTATTTCGGTGTGGACGTAAGTTGTCGTGAAAACAATGTCGGTAAGGTAGGGATCGGGTAAGTTTAACATGGCCTTAGGGAGTAAATTATTCAGTCAGTCAGTTTGACGTAACACTCATTTGATTGAACTAAATTTAATTTTTTTGTCGAAGATTCACCTGTTGGGTTCAAATGGAATCTTTTCGGTAGAAACCTAATCCTCTTATTCAAGAATGCAACATTTTCAGTTGGAATTTTAATTATTTAGTTAAAAGTTCAATTTTTTGGATTTGAATCGGAAATCTTATTTGATTCGAATATCAACTATTATTTTTTAAGTTGAAAATTCATCTTCTTCTATTTGAAGTTATCTATTTGCTTAAGAGTGAAAAATTCGTCTATTTGGTTCGATACAACTGTTTTTTATGAAAATTAATCATTTTTTCATTTGAAATATATATATATATTTGGTTCTAGTTCAGGAATCAACCTTTTTTCTGGATTTTTTTGTTTGTTGAGAATTTGTTATTCAAACTGAGATTCAATCATTAAATTATTGATTAAGAATCCCACTATTCTATTCGAAATTTGTCTCTTTTGGTGACTTTGAAATTATTTTTACTTAGAATATTAACTGTTACGTGTTTGGTCGAGGATTCCACTTTGTTGCTCGAAAATTGAACGACAACTTTGCAAGAACAAAATTTTTTGGTCGGAGATTAATCATTTGGGTTCTCAATTGATCTTTTTGGTAGACAGTTAATCTTTTTATGCAAAAGTAAATTTTTTCTAAGAAAAAAGTTTAGTTTTAACAGAGACAATCAAGATCCGGCTAAACACACCAGAAGAGGAACTTGAAAACGAGAAAAATTTTCTGGAAGGAAAAATCGTAAAGTGGAAAAATATGCGAGAAGAGAAAAATAAAATCCGCAAAAGTATGCTGGATTAGGGAATTAGGATGCAGCAAGATATGCTTGAAGAGAAAATTAAGATCTAACAAAATATGCTGGGAGATAAATGGAGATCTAGCAAAATATGCTGAATAGGAAACTCAAAATCAAGAAAAATATCCTGGAAGAGAAAATCAGAATCAAGTAAAAATATGCTGGAGGAGAAAATGAAACCTGGGTAAAATATGCCGGGGGTGAAAGTTGAAATCCGGTAAAATACAGTGGGAGATGAAATCAAGATCTGGCAAAATATGCCGGATGAGAAACTCAAAATACAAAAAAAAAAAAATATCCTGGAAGAAAAAATCAGAATCGAGCAAAATATCCTGGAAAAGAAAATCAGAATCAAGGGAAATATCCTGGAAGAGGAAATTGGAATAAAAAAATTTATTCTGGAGAATCGACGAAAATATCCTGGAAGACAGAATCTGAATCAAGAAAAGTATGATGGAAGAGAAAATGAAAATTCAAAAAAATAAACCGGGAGTGAAAGTTGGAATTGAGGAAATTATGCTCGAATGAAAAATTTGCAACTGTTATAATATGCCAGAAGGAGAGAATAAAATCCGGGAAGATATGCTGGACAAGGGAATTAAGATGCACCAAAATATGCTGGAAGAGAAAATTGATATCCGGCAAAATATGCTGGTAGATAAAATGAAGAACTGGCGAAATATACTGGATGAGAAATTCAAAATTAAGAGAAATATCCTGGAAGAGGAAATCAGAATCAAGAAGAATATGCTGGAGGAGAAAATGAAAACTGGGGAACATATGCCGGGGGTGAAACTTGAAATCCGGTAAAATATGCTGGGAGAGAAAATGAAGACCTCTCAAAACACGCTGGAAGAGAAAATAAAGATCCGGAAGGAAATAAGAAGAATCAACCCGCTGCGCGGGCACATTCTCATGGCGCGCTGCGCGCGCGGCCCGCAAGTTTGAGCGCGCCTAGGGCGCGCGTCATTCGGATCTCGTGCTTCGCACTCGGCTTCATACGTGTTTAATTGAGTTTACAATGTGATGCATACACAGAATTACAAATGTTGCAAAACTCCTGAAAAACTCCACTTCTATGAAATTTTTTTTTCAACTTTGATATTTTTATATTAAGTTTACTTAAGGCTCTACTGGCCTTAAGGAACACATTCTCATTACAATACTCGCCACT
>WSXT02126106.1:0-10823 GCA_011762715.2 Neuroterus valhalla
GCGCCCTAGGCGCGCTCAAACTTGCGAGCGAAGCGAGCTGCGCGCGAAGCGCGCGATGAGAATGTGCCCGCGAAGCGCGCAGATTTTTTTTTTCAGTTTCAACCATTCTGTTGGAAAATGGTATTTTTTGGTTGAAGATTAATTTTTTTCCAAAAAAAGTAAAAAATTGGTCTTTCTGTTTCTGGTTTAAAAACCAACTACTTCAATTAAACATTTAAAATTTCATTTGATTCTTCCTCATTTTTTGTAAAATTTAATAATTTGTTCAAAAAGTTAGTTTCTTGTGTTATAAGTAATTTTTTTCGACTGATAATTTAACTTATTCCAATTGAAAATTCCATAGTTTCAGTTAAAAATCTATTTTTTTGGTTAAACATCCATTTTTTTCAATTTAAAATTTGAGAAATACAATTTTTGTTGACGATTTGTCTATTCAGTAAAAGTTGATTTATCTGTTTGAAAACTCAACTCTTTCAGTTGAAGATTTCTTTTTTGAGTATAAAGCACTTATGCTTGTTTTGAAATTGGGTTTTTAAACTAAAAATGTTACTGTTCCATTTTTGGTTGAAAATAATTATTTTTTTACTTTGAAATTCGACTATTTTGTTGAATTTTTATATTTTTTCTTCGAAAATGATTTTTCCTTTTTGGAAATTAATCTTCTTGTTTGAATATTCACCTTCGTGATTGAAAATTAAAGTGTTCCAGTTAAATATTTATCTTTTTAGTTGAAGATTCATCTTCTTGTTTTGAAATTTAAGTGTTCTGGTTGAAGATTCATGTTATTTGAAAATCATCACATTGGTTGAAAAATGAACTATTTTGTTGGAAATCTGTTGTTTTTTTCTGTTATCGTAAATTGATTTTCTTTATTGTAAGATTAATCCTCCAATTTTTGTAAAAATATGATATTTTTTTGTTGAAAACTAGAGTATTCTTTTTAGGATTGATTTATTATGCAATGTTTGATCTGTCATGTTAAAGAATGTTTAGATTTGAATAAAAATAAATGTAAGCGTTTTGCGACAAATATAAATGTTACTTCTAGTCGACCGCGAAAATTGAAAATTTGACCATGAAAAACCGGGAAATAACCGGGAATTGAGAATTGTCCGCCGAATCGCCACCCTGTAATTTATAAATTACAAGTTTTATTAATAGCGATTACATCGTCACGAAAATTGAATCTGTTTATTTCTACAATCTAACATATTGTATGAGAGTTCATTTATTAATAAATTATACATTGAAGTTTTAATAAAGGCTACGTAGATCTGATTGAAACTACTTCCCCCTTCCGTGAATGACCTTAGTATTCCCCCCCCCAATCGGCTACTTTGTTTATGGACGACCCCTAAGTCTACAATTTTTAAAGATATTTTACTTGCTGGGAGAAATCATTGAAACATTTTTTAGAATACGACAGTTCTTATAAAAAGATTATGTCTTTTCTGCATGTAAGAATTAATGTCTCATTTTTCACCTTTTTCACACTTTTGCGCTGAAAAATCACCTTATTTTCCTTATTTTAGTTAAACAGAAGTAGTTAAAAAATTATGTTATTAGGGGAACAAAGTTATAGGATTTGGAATGAATTTAATATAAAATTAATTCCCATTAGCTTACCTCAGACAAGAAACCTCTTGTTCAACTACGACTGCACCTGCTAAAAAATGGAAGTGGGATTTAATAAGCGCAGTTTGTTTAGAACGTCATCCAATCATTACGAAACCAATGACAGATTTGGAAAAGAGGTTTCAAGAATCTCTTAACCAAATCGAATTCGAAAATAGTTATAAGTCCGATCATGAGATGAGAGTAGAACGGGACAATAAGTTAAAGGATATACCAGTCAATGATGACACCGAAGTAACTCTTAAACAAACTGCTCAAGATTTTGAAGATGCTTGTAAAGAAGAGTTCGACAAATTTAAGTTTGCTCCCAGAATAACAGGTAATTTTATATTTTAAGATGAAAAACGTTACCAAAAACACAATATATAAGCAGATAGCCTTGAACTAAACTACGGACATTTTGTTACAGAAGCAGATGAGAAAAACATTACAAATTCTTTAAAGAGAAAGCTTGATAGGACACTACTTTTGTTGACTGAACAAAAAAGAGGGACCGAATTGTTATGGCTTCCTCCACAAACAATCAGAAATGAGGGAGAAACCATGAGACAGGTCTATGCAAATTATATAGAAAGACGTATAATATCAAACTTGATACTTTATAAAACTAAATAAACTTTTTAAATAAATCTTGCAGACAGCAGAAAGGGCTCTGTCCGATAGCTGCGGGAGCGATTTTACAGTGAAATTTTATGGAAATGCACCTATTGGTTTCTATAAGTTCCTTTATCCAAGAGCAAAAAGAAGTGAAGGGTCCGACGGTGCAAAAGTGTTTTTCTTCCTAGCAAAATACGTGAAAGGAAGCGTTCCAGAAAATTTAAAGCATCAATGGCTCGACAGGGAAGAACTCACTGAAACCTTGCAGAAGGACTTTCGAAAATCTGTATTTCAGTTTTTGATACCTGAAGAGTCAACCTAGTCCTACAATTTCAGTGTAATTCAATTTTGTTATTGTGTAGATCCCATGTGAACCATATATTGCCAACAATGATTTCTAAGAGAGTAAAATGTAAATATGCATAGAGAGATTCTGTTTGCTTTTGCAAATATACTATACGAAATCAAATTTTCCAAATACTCATTATCATAGAATTTGGGGAAAAATTATCATTTTTTTTAAGGGAAAATACATAGAACTTCGGTTTTATACAAGCACTTGATTACTTTATTGTGTACAAATGAACTGTGTATGCCTAATTTGATTACTAAGTATTTTTAGAAACGATCCCCTCTGTAACGCCCTGTGTATTTTGTGTTTACTCGAACTTCTCTTCCTTGTCTCTGTCGCCGTTCTTTCTTTTCTAAGATCCAATTTCTGCTTTTTTTGATCGGTTTGCCTCTCGCTTTTTTAATATGTTCTCTGTGAACAAAATTCCATGTGTCCATATGATTCTGTGTTTGGAACTTATGCGCTTGTAAATAAAAGGAACTTGTATTTTCATTTCATTTATGGAAAACTTACCTCTTCGAACTATAATTAACTTGATTGCTATCCTCCCCCGTGCCTAAAGCCTTAGGAAGTGGCATAGCACCGCCAGTCATCAATACCAAAAAGAATTTCTTCGCCTTCGTACTGTTTGGAAAATCAATGACGACTCCTCCGTAAAAACCAGCTTTTGTAGCCTGCGTTGTCACTAATTCGATTTGATCGCTGTTCTCCGGATAAAATTGAAAAACTGCCCTTGCTGTTCGCGACAAAGAGGCGAAGAGTGTAGAGAAGAATTTGTACAGTCTTTTTACGGGATTGTGTGAAGTTTTGTCTGCGTTACATAGCCACTGTAAGGCTGAAATACTAACGGCTCCATCGAAACATCCGGCTTTGAATGGCATTCCCTGACCCATGTCAGTTAATACGAGGTCTCCTTCTACTTCTCTTTCGAGAGCAACGTCTACGAAAAGAGATAAATAAGCATATATCAGGGTGGCGACTTGAACGGGAAACCGGGAAATGACCGGGAATTCAATTTAAAAACCGGGAAATTCCTTGACTTAACCTAGACAATTCAAAATTTATCCGTGAAAATACGATAAATGACCGCTTTCTATTATAAATTAAAAAGAGATCTTATCATTTGATTTGAAGAATGTAACGTTCCTTTAGTCTGATTCTGACAACTTTTGAATATATATCCATACTTTATGTTGTTCTGTGAAAATTTTTTCAGCTGACTCAAGTTTTATAATCAAATTGATGATAGCCCAAACATACAGAAAGAATTATTTTCTCAATTTTTTCAAACAAGATGGATCTATCACGATTTATATGCTTTCTCTTCATTTATCTGACTTGGGACAGGGAATTTCAGAAAATAATTATAGTTCTTATTTCAGGGCAGGGAGTTTGAGTAAAGACATATAATTTCACTTGGAACTGGGAATATTTTTCATGGAACGGGAACTTTTCAAAATAATTTTTATTCGAATTGAGAAGAGAGGAAACTAAGAAAATTTCTCTTTCAATTTCAAATTCGTTAAAATTTGAAAGTCTCCTCTTCTTAATTTTAAATGAAGAAAGTACTTCAAGCAGGTTTTAGAGCAGAATCAGTATTTCGAATAAGAAATATTTCTTGATTATAATAGAAAACTTATACACATTGTTCATTGCGAATTTATCTTTTTCAGTTAAAAAATCAAATACTTGGTTGAAAGTTAAAATCTTTTGTTTGAAATTATACTTTTTTGTTGAAGGTGCATTATTTTAATTTAAAATCGCCCTCTGATTGAAATTTTAACTCCTTTGTTAAAATCAATTCATCTGTTTTAAGTGAAGATTCGAGTATTTGGTTGAACATTGATTTTTGAATTTGAAAATGAAACTATTTGTTTGAGAATTTATTTCCTTTGTTGAGAATTCACCTCTTTTCTGAAAATTAATCCTTTATGGTTGGAAATTCACCTTTTTCGCAAAAATATATTTTTCCAGTTGAATATTGATCATTTAACCTGGGAATTCCTCAGTTTGGTTGAAAATTAGTTTCTCAAACTGGAAATTTAACTGTTTCATCATTAGTGGAAAATTATCTTTTTTAGTTCAAAATTCAACTATTTGGATGAAAATTTGTCTTCATGGATTGAAAATTCAATTAGTTCCTTAAAAATCATCTTTCTCTTCGAAAGTTACTTTTCTTGTTTGAATTGAAAATTCACATATTTTGTTGTAAAAATGGATTTTTTGGAATGAAATTATCTTTTTCTTCGAAAATTACTTTTCTTGTTCGAATGACCAGGAGTTTGGAATCGTCTGCCGAATCACCACCCTGTATATGGAAGATTGAGTAAATAGTTAATTGTATAATGAGAAGAATACTTACTCAACATAGCGGAGGAAATATCAATTCCTACCCAAACATGTCCCTGATCTTCTAAAACACTACCACTGAGGCCTGACCCACATCCAATATCTAAAAGAAAGCAGGGTTCATCTTCAGGCAACAAGAGGAGCTCGACAGCTCTTTCACACATCTGAACTTGAATGTCCATCATTCGAGAGCTAAAAATTTATAAATTAGATAATTGTAACTTTAAAAAAAAAATCTAAAATATGCATAAGAAAGTTGTATTTACTTTTGAGTATATTTCCGTGCCTCTGTTTCATTGTAGAACTGAAATCATGTGAATTTATGTATATTAGAGAATTTGATATTACCATACGCGAAAGCCGTAAAAGCATCACGAATTTTTTATAAGCGTTATTATAAGCCGTTTTTAGAGTGGACGACACAGTTTTCTAACCTATTTATCAAATCATATTTTATACATTTTTCTTCTTTCAAACTGATGAGAAATAACTCTCCATGCAATAATAGGCACATCATGTTAGAATGACAAATCAGAAGAGCGGGATTTCGTCGAAATAAACATTTCCGAAAGTTATATCATTCGAGCCTGTTGAATACTAAATTCCGAGCAAGTGTTAAATTGAATAAAATTAAATAATATTTTTCCATACTTACCACCTCAGGAGGAGCCGAATGTTCCGGCCGACGAGACATTTTCAAATAAGTTTCATTGATTCACTTGAATTGGAAATGAATCAAAAGTGAATCTGTGTTGTGAAACATCAAGAGGATACACGTGCTTGCACTCTGACAAAACAGGTTATGTTATGTTATGTTGACGTTAACAACAAAGAAACAAAAGTGCTGCTCTCTAGCGAAAAATTGAATTCAAATTACTTTCATTTTCAATACGCTTTTTTTCATCAGATGCTTGGAGAAACGTGTAGAAAATTAATGGAAATCAATACTAAGTTCTTTTTTGTGCGTTTCGCAAATCTCATAATGGTTTTACATGCTTTCTTTTACATACATTTTCATATAATCACACAAAGTCGGAAATATCTTATTCGTGGCTTATCAGATTTCATTATCCAGAGTGCGCTGGCACCGTTTTTTCAGTATTTCGGCGGCAACGAAGCCAACAGGCAGTAGAACATTTCGTGTGCAATAGAAGTGACAAAAAATACGTTTATATGACGTGAATTAGTGCATCATGTTTGTTACAAACCTTCAAACTGAGTTTTACAATGTAGTACAGGGAAACGTGAGCATAAATTTTCACTTTTTGAGATTACCTTCCATTATTTTAAGGCATGTTTTGTGAGGTTAAGTAACGGTTATTTTCACCCCCTTTTTTGCTAAAAGCTAAATTCCAAAAATGTTTGACTTACAACTCTTTCCTTTTATTTTGGAGATTATTTTCTACTTCTAAAAGTTAAATTTACTTTGATCGGAAATTTAGCCTTCCTGTTGATGAATTAGAATGCGAGAAAGGTCATGGTCACAGCTAAGTTCTTAATTTGCATTTCCTTGTTTTATTTATTGTTTTCAAAAAAAAAAAAAATGAATATTATTTGTTATTGGTGGAAATTTGTCAACAATGTGCACTAACTTCTGATCTCCGTTTTGTTTTCCTCCGTTACAGGAAGGTTGAAATTTTGGTTAGAAAATACTGATTTTTTATTTATGGTTTCCATTGTTTTAAAAAGTATTAACAAATATCTCCCTTTTCCTAAATTAAATATTTTTTGATCAGAAAAGGTGTTGACTGCATACCTTAATTCATAAATATAATCTCTCTAATTGTATCCTCTGATAACTACATCAATTTAAAACGAAATTCTCCCAAGGCTCGCGAAAAATTTGTCTAATGATTTTCGAGTGACGTCAATGGCATTTCAGATTTCAAAAATATATAAAATCGTGCTTTAGTTATTTTCAAGTAAAAATCGTTCTGTTTGTGTTGAAATCCTGAGATATATCTGGATAGTATAGAAAACATTCTGCACGATTTTGAGGTTAGTCCGTAAAATGCAGAAAATAACCCAGAATTTTTTTTAAGCAGGAAAATACGATCGTGCATTCATTTTCGGTCTGGGCATTCGAAAATATTATTAATGAAAGAAATATCTATTTATTCACTCCTTACAAGTCGTTTTTATGTACTTAAAATATTGATTTTCAATTTCAGCGATGCCTTCTTCTAGTAAATTTTGACGTGGATGCGATTTGTGCATCTAAGATTTTACAAGCCCTCTTCAAAAATGATAATGCTGTCTACACATTGGTCCCTGTACAGGGAATCGAGGAACTGGAGGAAGCTTACAGAGACAATAGTGAAGAGGTATTTTCACCAAGCTTATATTACTCAACTAAAATAAGTAATTAGGCTCTCTTAAGAGCAAAAATAGTCTATGTCGTAATCAAAATTTAACCTTGCAATATGTAATTTTTCCACCTGCTTATTTTCGAAGAAGATAATATTTTCGGTCCTGATAATCTGTTTTTTTTTTTTCAAATCAATTTTGCATGTGAACCGTCTGTCGTCTGCTCCAGCATTGCTTTGTAAAATTGCAAAATTGATCAAAAATGTAAATGTTAATCTTTTTGTTTTTTCAGGTGTCTTATGTTATTTTAATAAACTGTGGTGGAGGCATAGATATCGTGGAACTATTGGAGCCACATGAACGCATAACATTTTTCATACTCGACAGTCACAGGCCGTACGATGTCGCTAATATTTATTCAGAGGGACAAATTAAGATACTTGGTAATCCAGAAGCCGAGGAAGGGATACCCGAATATAACGACATATACAAAGATGATTCGGTAATAAATCAATAAATTAATCCTCACAGCAAAGTTTGATTTCTATTAAGTTTGCCAAGTATGTTATACTCTTGTTTGCTTATTTAGTCAGAAGAAGAGGAAGAAATTCCTTCTGAAGATGATGAAGTCGAAGATGGAGCCCTCGAATCAAATCAAGCCAAACGACGGAGATTAAATGAGGAAATTATGTTAAAAAGGAGAGAACGACGAAGATGGGAGGAGAACCGGGACGCCATTATGTTTCATTACATGCAGTATAGTTTCTATGGAAGATCGGTACGTTTACTCAGAACAATTGAATGTTCGAAAATATAAAAGCAAAAAATTTGACGTAAACTAAATCCTTTCATTTTCATAGAGTGCTGTGATGGTTTTCGAAATGACATGGAAAATGTCCAGGGACAGTTTAGACATGGCTTGGTGGGCTATTGTCGGTGCGACAGAACAAGCAATTCTCAGTAAAGTTGAAAATGGACAGAGTGTTTTAGAAGCGGGAAATCTACAAGGTCATGTTTCGAGACTGAGTCATATTAGGGGCGTCGATGGTGATAAATTGCACCAGAGTGCAATTAAAGTTACTTACGACAAAGAGTATCCTTTTTATGAAATTGAATTTTGGTTACAAAAAAGCTATATACAAAAAATAAATTAAATGTTCCTTAACGATACATTACAGTCTTCAATTAGCTCTCTATCGACACTGGACGGTGGAGTCGAGCCTGAGACATTCTATGCCCACTTCTGTTTCATTACGTCTCTGGTCTATCAGAGGTGACACACGCCTTAAAGAACTTTTGGCAGAAATGGGATTGCCCTTGGCGCAATCAAAGCAACAGTTCTCAGCGATGGATCTACACCTTCGACAAGAATTCAAGCAGATGATGGAAAAATTAGCTGGAAAGTACAACATAGATACAATAGTCGGTGCCAGTTTCACACTTCAATACGGGTACAGATTCAAATATTGTGCTTCGGACATCGTCTACGCCATGCTCGCATTGCTAGAATCAACGGTAATTTATATTGATAGGGACCCGAACTTAATGCAAATCGCATAATCGCATGATTTTTCATAATGGAATATTGCTTGAAATTACATTACATCGCATAATTTGAGAATTTTCGTCGACATAAAATCGTGTCCCTATATATTGACTTCTCAACTTCCCTTTGTAGCAACATTTTTTTGACTATTCATTGATTTTATTTTCTTTTGTAGTCTAAATCAAGATCGCCTCAACACTGTTTTCTCGATGCCTCTGATTGTCTCTCGAGAATGAAGAAAGATGTTTTGGAAAGAGGGATAGAGAAGGCGAAAGAGATGCTCTGCAATATTTACAAAACAGCACAAAGTATTTTAGAAATGAAGCAAGTGCTGAATGCTGGTACTTTTCTCTACGTTGTACTTCCTGGTGGAAATCTCGACAGTCACTTGTTCTCTCATCCCCACGCACTGCTGATGCTCGCTCAGTTTGTTCTGAAGGCCTACGTGGAGTGCTCGAAAAGCAGACGAACGCAAATGATGCCTCTTGTTGCGTCTGCTGTCTACAACATTGAAGAAAATACGTGTCTTGTAGTTGGCATACCCCCAATCGTCGAAGATCCACCTAGAAGGTGAGAAAATTTATTCCTTTGATTTGCTCGAATTTAAAGTAATTTAGGACCAAAATCTTTATTTTCTCCCATCGTGACTTTTCTTCGAAAGGTTGACCACTCGACTTTTAGGGTGGCGATTTGACCGTGAAACCGGGAAATGACCGGGAATATAATTTGAAAACAGGAAATTTATTTCAGTCAACCTAGACTATTAAAAATTCTACCGGAAAAATACGAGAAATGATTGCTTTATTTTTATGAATCAAAAAGATATCATTTGATTTCAAGAGTATAACGTTCCTTTAATCTGATTCTCAAAAGAGTTGAATACATCTATATTTTATGAGAGGAAGAATTTTAATTTTTTTCCTCTATAAGGAAAACGTTTTGCAAATTTGTTGCTCTGTGAGATTTTTCTAGTTGACTTAAATTTGATGATCGAATTGACGGTAGCCCAAATATACAGAAAGAATTGTCATCTTAATTTTTCCATAAAAATGTATTCATCACCTGTTATTTGCTTTTCCTCATTTATCTGACTTGGTACAAGGAATTTCAGAAAATAATGATAGTTTTTGTTTTAGGGCAGGAAGTTTCAGTAAAGAAATATTATTTCACTTGGAACAGGGAATTTTTTCACATGGCACGGGAACTTTTTAAAATACTTATAATTTGGATTCAGTAGAGAGGAATTAAAAAAAATCGTTCCTCCAATTCACAATTCTTTACAATTTCCCCTCTTCTTAATTTTAAATAAAGAAAGTACTTCAAGCAATCTTTAGAATAGAAATAGTATTCCGAAGAATAAATATTTCCTAATAATGATAGAAAACTCGTTTACATTTTTCTTTGCAAATTAATCCTTTTTAGTTAAAAAATCAGCAACTTGCTTATAATTTAAACTTGTTTGTTGAAGGTTGAATTTTTATGTCAAACTTACATTATTTCGATTCAAAATTCACCTCTGGTTGAAATTGTAACTACTTTGTTAAAAATCAATTAATCTTTTTCGATGAAAATTCAAGTATTTAGTTGAACATTAATTTTTGAAAATTAAACTATCTCTTTGAGAATTTATGTACTTCGTGGGAAATATACTTTTTTGTGGAAAATTAATCTTTATGGTCGAAATTTTATCTTTTTGCTTAAATTACATCTGTTCATGTGAAGATTCATCATTATCCCTGAAAATTCAGCAGTTTGGTTGAAAACCAATTTCTTCACATATTTTGTTGAAGAACCGATTTTTTGTAAAAATTATCTTTTTCTTCGGGAGTTAATTTTCTCCTTAAAAATTCTTCTTTTCGGTTAGCAATTGAAATTTCACAGTCGAACATTTTTTATTTTAGTCCAAAATTCATCTAGTTGAAAACTCTTATGTTTGATTTTAAATTAATTTTTAATCCAAAAATGTCACCATTCCATTTTATTTTCAAAGTTTTTATTTTTATAGTCTAAATTTCAACCATTTTGTTGAAAAATTCT
>WSXT02126117.1:0-10823 GCA_011762715.2 Neuroterus valhalla
TTTAACCTCAGGGGCCTTCCCTCTATCCGCAACCTGGGGACGCGCTACGTAGTGGTGATAGGTACCCACCAAGTAGTGCGATTTTTGCTTAAAAAATTCAAATGAAAAACATTTGAGTTCCAGAACTTTTTAGCTTTTTATTACATCATTTTTATTGTGGCATAGTCTTTATGGTTGGATGTTCGATATATGGGAAGTTCGAAAGCAACAGAAAATGTTTGCGGTATGTTCGTCTTTTTCCTATTCACTATTCTGCTAGCAGCAGGAAATGCGGCGTGTGCCCATGTGAAACATATCGCTTTCGGTTGTCCGTCTATCTTTCTAGGTGGGATAATAAGAGCACAGTCATGGAATCAAATATGCAATTCAACTGTAAACTTTCATTTTTTCCATTTATAACACCTTCATTCATTGTTGCATCGAAAAAAAAACTACAATTCGCATCAAAATCCATCTTTAACTTGGAATTGAACTTCTTTAGAATGTGCTTTTTTCAAATTTCCATTATTGAATGAAACCGAAGGTTAGCCAGCCATAAAATCCCATTATATCTGTTTTGCTTCGTGATTTCGAGGTTTCCTGATATGATCACAGATACGAAATTACAATCTAATTTCATGAAGGTTGCCAAATCTCAGAAAAAAATTCCAGCCATTACTCCGTGTTTTCCCTAGCTGGATTCAGAGTATTTATTCATTCGATTCTATTCGATTTCAACAAATGATACTAGTCACAGACTAAGTTATCAAAAATTCCTTCCATTATTATTTATGAATGTACAGGTGAAGAAATTTTCAACTATAATTATTAAAGAGAGAGCTAGAGAGTCATTTTTTCACAACTTTGAGAAAACAATATTTAAATATTTATTAATTTAAATATTGATTAGACCAGTAGACAGACAAATTAACATCATAATATTATTATATATGCCTGGTCAAAACCTTAACACCAAAATTAGAATAATTATTAAAATCTTAACAAGTAATAATATACCCTGAAGGTAAATCCCTTTCGAGGCAAGCGTGAAAAAAGAAGATACAAATTCGGAATTACAATAAAAATGTCTGTTATTGAAAAAATCCATTCGCGTTAATTCTCAAGTATAAAATTTGACATCAAAGTACTGAAATAATTATCAAAACTTTAAAGCAGATGCGAATAAAGAAATCCTAGTCATTTTTCTGAAGTTGAATGCCTTTTTAGGTTTTTAAACAAATTTTCAAAATTACATGTTTTCCAGGTCTTTCGCGTATTGTAAGCAGCCCTGCTATCACAAATTAGGATATTAGAAGCCTTTGATTTGTATACATTCAATTTCAAAGTCTAACAAATTGCGAAATTTTTACGACAGCTTTCAAAATTATAGGATTTACAATCCGAAGCCTCCAGAATTTGAAAATCTTCAAATGGAAATCACTCAAAATTTGAGTCTGAAGAATTTCAAATTATCAAAATTAAAATAATATATTTACGTTCATATCATGTCAAATGATGTTTAAAGTGATTAAATAGATTATTTTGATATCAGTAAAAATGTATGAGATTCCCGATCAAAAAATAAATTCACTTTTATTTTCCAAAATTGAATAATTTCAAATATTGTGCTCAATGTGGAAAGATTCAAAATACGTTGAAAATTACACAATTTGTGATTTAAAAAATTGAAACCTGAACTATTGTCTATGAAGCGTTAATATAAATACTCCATAGTTCCAAATTTCTTTTAAATAAGAACAATTTTTAACCTACGATTGTAGAATTAAATCGTTCTAAAATTAGAATCATTCATTATGGTTTGAGCATGCCTTATAATTGGCAAAATTCAATTATTTTATATTGAATAAAAAACTTTATTTGAATTAAAGACTATATTCTTCACTTTGAAAATCAACGATTAAAAATGATAGCCTAAAAATGAACTTTTCAGAATAAACAATTCCTAATTCAAGGTATTTAAAATCAACGATCTTTTGATTTCGGACAATAAATTCTGTATATTATAACACTTTTCAAATTCAAAGTCGCAAATATTTTGAAGTTAAAGAACTCAGAATTTGACAATTAAATTATTACATAATTACAAATGATACAAAGTGACATCCAAAATTATAGGATAAGGTTTAAACAAGAGTTGTAAAAATTGCTGATCAAAAAATAAATTAACGTTTATTTTCCGATCTCAAAAATTTCCTGGTCTTTATTTTCGTTGCAAATTCTGAACTTTCCAGAAAAATTTGAGAAACATTGCGGAATAGCAAGCTCTTATCAGAATCAACACTTCTTACAGATAAGATTGTGATATCAGAGTGAATTTCGACAAGAGAAAATACAGGTAATGAATCCTTTTAAACCTATTTTAGAGCCTGGTCACCTAGGAAATAATTGTCCATCAGCTGCTGTCTTCGTACATGCTTTTTACATTATTTCTCCTACTACTAAATATGTCCAAACAATTCTTTTTCAGTATATACTATCACTTTCAATACAAATGTTTCATTTATTTTATCAAAATAATTAAGGCTGAGGATCTCTACCTTGATTGTCTCGGCTTTACGGTACCAGCTTTTCGTCCTCCGAATGGAATTCGACATGATGTCAATGTTAAATGAGTGTCACCTTATAAATCGACCAGTTTAGAACTAAACGACAACAGGACATTTCAACAAATCCAAGAACAAATCGTTCGAGATACAACTCACACAGAGTCAAGTCTGAATCATGTTTACTGTGGAATCGGCACCTTCGCATTTCGATTATCACTATTTAACACACCCAAGTTTCACTAACCAGTAGACGTTTCAAGATTTAAATTACACATTCGATTTTTATTTCAAAGATTCAGCATTGTTCTAATTTACACTTCTTTTATGAAAACCCATCGTCAGCTGAATTGAATCTTTTAAGATTTAGAGCAAATACATAAAAAAATTGGTTTCTGTTTTTATTTATTTAACGAAAATGAAGTTCATTTTTCATAATGAACTTTGAATGGTTTTCAGTATCATAAATCATCATAAATTGATGTCTCTGATGAATTTTAGATAATTTTGGACGCAAAAGAAAAACGAATTTAAGATGAAACTTGCTCCACGAAATTCGAGAACATTTTTTCGTAATATTTGATCTAACAAGTAGACACTGAAGTCGGGAATGATACACCGCGGATGGGTGTATATAACCAGAATTGGATCGCGTTTCAATCTACTCTAGTGGATAGAGGTCTGCGAGCGACTAAAGATATTTCACCGCATCATAGGGGCGCATAAACATTCACGTACTACCTAGAACATTGAAGCTCGACAATGTGTATTCACTATGCAGTTTTTGCTCGGTTCCTACATCTGAATATGTAGGAAGCATTCCAACCCAAATGTGGTGGAGGGAGAAATCCGGTAATAAGTGCACAATGCACATATGTTGTGAGCAGTTCGTACAGTTGGTTCGTGAATAATTCAATATAGACGCATTTAATTAGCACCACATTTTCAAAACATGTCCTCTGCCAGCAATTAGATATCTCCACTTCATCGCCAGCGAACTTCACTTCACCGAGTACTGAGACTGACTGGAGAACTACATATAGTACCACATACATGGCACTAAACTTCATTTTTGCAATATCTTCGTGATTAATAATAATAAGCATAATTTTTTAAATACAAATAAAGCGAATAAGCAAAAGATTAGCTTGATATTCAGTGAAAATACCTATAATTATCACGTACTTGCGACTCAAAAACGACTCCTAAAAATTAGGCCAAAATGGAAGAAAAGGAATTTTCAACAATCATTACAAGCTTTTTCAGCCGTTGACTACTTTCTCAATGAATGTGGAAAATACTTGAACAATAAAACACTGCCAACTTCTTATTGAAAAAATTAGCAAATTTCCCATCATCAACACCAAAGATGTTGAAATAACGCATATATTCTTCTCTTAAATATGTTTGTTACTTTTTCAGCACATCAAAGTATACTACGTATTAATTTAATCATCTTAGTGATCTAAATTAATAAAAGATGATATTGAGGAAGAAGTACTTACAAAGCCGCTTGTCGCTTTATCCCTTCGATTAGCCATTTTTGTAAATAGGGTTTCCTATTTGGGATGCATGTCCTTATTTCCTAAATTGAAATTCAATGATCAAACATTTTGAAACAAAATAACCTCAGTTTATTCAACTATATTCACAATACACATTTTTATATTGCTTTAGTATATTTTTTAATCAAGAGAAGAAAATGATTATTCAGTGGACAAGCTGATAAACGATAATTTTTTGTCTATTGAATGTAATTCAATGTATTTTAATAATGAGAATTTAACTGAACATAGAAAGGAAGTGGTAACGTTTAATTATGGCAATCGAGAGAAGAAAAGAATGAATAAACATTGCTACTGAAAAATAATGAATTAAACGAGTTTTTCCGTTTCTTGTCAAAGATGTAATATTGTTCTTGAAAACATGAGAGATTTACTCGAGGATTTACTGGTCATTTGCTCATCTTATCATCTTTCATTACTTGTTTCCTACAATGAATAAAATACATAAATTTATTTTATGCTTCTTTCACATTCAAATAACAAACTTGACATTCTGCAATTCCACGTGAATAATAGTTCAGAATCTGACGACCTGTTATTTTCTTTGACAGGCACTCCATTCAATGAACATCTTCCCAAACTGCTTAAAGTGATTTTGAGTCTTAATACTTAGATACATTTTTTTTTGTTTTAGCTTTAATTTTAGATAACTAATAAATGTTATAATTATAAGTATGTTTCTTCTTGGGAAATTTTGCATAAGTTGAACACGATCTGAATGTAAGTTTCAGGATGCAAGCAAATTTTTTGAAGCAATTAAAAATTAATCCAATTTTATGAAATTTGACAAATATTCAACAAGTGGTCCATGAGATTTCATTCTCAATTCTCATTCAGATTCATTTTTAGTCAGTCGTTATTTCGTGATATCACCCGAAAATCGTATTTTTAGAGTTTAAATTAAGCAGACCTTGAAGAGAGAGACTTACTCATCAACAAACATACTACTTACTCATCTAAGGTCGACTACTTCCTCAGCGCTAGTTTAGTCAAGTGTCTGCTCATCGAAAATGGAACCCGTAAAACCCACAAAATTGAAAATACACTTCTAGTAACGAGAAATCATAACCTTATTTACAAGCACAGTGTTAGCAAAGTTACTGAAAAATGAATGGGATTTGTTACAGTAAGTTTCTGCCTAGAGTAACTCAAATTACTTCTCAAGTTACAATGATTTTGCGTTCATAAAAATTGTTGAAACTTCTAATTTTTGAAGACATTTTAATTTGAAATATTATGCTTTCAAGTTTGATCTTAATTTCAATCATTTTCAATGTAAGAGTCCTTCCAGAAGTAATTTATAAACTGATATTTGTAAGGTTACAAATTTTCACTTTTCATTCTTCAAATGTTTCTTCTAGTAACATTTACAATAAAACGTCGTTACATGGAAGAATAAACTCCACAAAACTGGACAAATTTTATAACCTTATTTTTTTGTGACATTTTATCCTAAACTTATCTGTTAATAATTTGAAAGCTCTGAATAACCAGGAAGTTAGATTTTCATTACTCACATGGCATTCTTTCAAATGAAGAACCAAGAACCTAAAGAACTAACAAAGAATAGCTGCTTGAAACTCTCTTGATTGAAAATGCAAAAAGAAAGTGAGGTGCTTCAAATTACAAGAAAATGAATTCACTTCAAATCTGTGCTTTCCTTATGAAATTATAATGAAAAATGCCCTCAAACGTAAATAAACAATTGTATTCACCTCAGGTTAAAAAAGTTTGTGGAATGATCAGTTGTAAACAGCAGGCATGAATCACAAACGCATGGGTCGAAGACAGGTGTTATTATTATTCCAGAGAGTTTAGACTCACTAGAAAAGGGACCACAGGGTCCATTGGGTCCACTTATCCCGATAAATAAACGGCAAAGCACAAATTGTAATTCCTTGTTTGTGAGTCTCCCAAAAATGAAGACAAACTTTTTGAAAGCTACTTAGTTAATTTGCCTATAAAATCTCGTTTTGCCACTATCAAGATCCGCGTATAAAACACATTTCAACTACCAAGACACAGCGTTATTTCACATGTTTCATTATCGTTGAGAAAAATCGTCACAACACAAAACATAGTGTAACCTCGTTGTAAAGCCGCGTACAACTTGCTTGAAAAAGCCCGTTAATTTTCAGGCACGATATGCCACTTGACATTCCAACTGTAAACAACGCCTAGGATTGGATCTACGAAGGTTATTTTCAAAGACTTCCTCCAGGGGAAATCACCAATCCTTTTACGCAGCGGTAACAGTGAGCGGTATACACCGTAACGTCGGTAACGATCGTAAGGAATAGACTATTATAGTGACGTCAAATATCAAGATGGACGTATATTAGGAGTCAAGCATTGGCATGTAATAAACTGGACGAAACTTTTTTTTCAAGTATCTCAATAAAAAATGTTTTGCCTCACTTTTTTATTATTTTTTTTTGTGTATCAAAAACTATTTCATTGAACTAAAAAATCGTTACTTCTGTTGGTAACAATTAAATCATTCATTATAAAAATTAACGGAAAATTTCGTCACTAGAATCTAATTCTCATAATCGAGAATTACATGAAGATTTAAATTGAATTAAATCTTTACATAGACAAGAAAAGTATGTAACATATTCTAAAATTCTACAGTTGATATCTTGCATTCAAAAGTCCAACATATTTATTGAAAAACTTGGAATGTATATTTAAAATTTTAAATCTTTCTTAGAAAAAAACTTTCTTAAATTGACCAGAGATTTCTCAAATAAAACAGAATTTTTCAAACATTTAAAAATATTGATCCACTTGAAACTGTAAGTTCTTCAACTGAAAAATTGTGAACTAATACTAATCCTAATATTCCAAAATTTATTTTCGTATTTCCACAAAACCAAAAAGTTTCAATTATTATACCAAATACCAATTTTAGACCAAGGTTTTCAAATTTGGCTTCTCCTATTTTGAAAGTACACATATATTCATTATGCACAAAAGAAACATTCAGTCGGATGCAAAACATTTATTTCTGGCTTTGATTTCAAATTAGGTGATTTCTGTACACAGAGAATAACTATAATTATTTCTCTCGGCAGCATCATTAATGTACAATGGTAGCATACATATTTTTCCCCTCCTTTTAATATATGTATCCGATGCATTTTGAAAATACAACGAAGTAATGAATGTTACGCAAAGCAGAATATTAATCATTACAGTTATGGTTGTATTGTGTCCGTTACAGTTTTATGAAAAAGAAAAACTTAGTACAACTACTAAAATATATCTCTAAATGTAAACGCAACCCTTCCCAAGTTGAACTTTTGAGCAACTTTAAGACAAGGACGCTGCACGTTCGTAAAAGTGTACAGTGAATTTTTCTTCTTCTTTCTTCTATGAAAAACATTTTTTGTCTCGTATATTCATTACCTTTTTTTGTCAATTGGCCACTTGAAAACTAACGAGTCAGATAATAAGTTATTTTTAACCGTTTCTGAAATAATTATGTTCAAGTAGGTCGAACATCGAATTCCAAAAGTTATACATATACAATCTCTCAATGCAAAATTTACTCTGACGGTGGATATAATTTTGATGCGAGGACGTAATGAACTAAAACGTGTGAAATATGAGTAAATTCTCCTTGAGCACTGTTTTAAAATACCAGAGGAAATTCTAGGTTTAGCCGCTCAGCGTATTTTTGTCCCTCGATACAAATATTTCTAATAAAAAATTGAGTCGATAGTTCACATGACTCGGAATTAATAACATCTCGACATCAAGCCTAACTGCCTATTTTTGGAACATATTGATAAATAGGTCGAGTCAAGGCATGCATAAACTTAAACTCTTGGATTTGACGACATTTTAAAATGTGTAGTTAGAGCATCGCCGTTAATCTATTTCACCACTTAGTGCAAGTTTCAATGAAATATTGCGACTAACTTAATACAAATTCAAACAAATTGAACTAAAACGTGGCGTCTAAGGCTTTTTCTATCCCTAAATACCTTCTGTTAAAGACCCGGTTACATTGTAAGAAGAATATGTAGTAACCCCTTGAGCCAATTGAAACTTGCAATACGAGGAAATAGAATAGTTATCTAATTTTAAAAACTCTTAATCGTAGGCGTAAGACTCATGTTATAAGAATCACTTCACTCTAAAAACATGCAAAGATTCTCCTTCTGTTTTCTTACGATCTGGTGTATTACTTCTTGGCAATTTAAAGAAAGGAAACGAAAGCATTTCTTGAAATCAAATCAGACAAAATCATTTGGAAATGAGAGTTATCATACAATAATAATAATAATAATAATAATAATAATAGAATAAGAATAATGATTCTTAAAAAAAATCGATTACCAATATCAGACTACGTAATCTGTAGGTACTTTTTATGTAGTCTGGTTTTTGTGTGGTTCTTCTGAAAATCCTATGTTACATGTCCCCAGTGCGAAAAAACATTCTATGCTATTTCGCGGAAAATTACAAACATAATCATTCATTCGCACATTGGTAACTATTTACAAGCTACACGCACATATAGTAATAAAGTTTTAACGAATAAGTGAAAAAAATAATTATACGATCGATCTTATTGAAAGGCCATTAACAGCGCATTGAGTTTTGAGAAACACGTTAATATTGCAAGAGTCGGATACGATATTTCTCGTTATTAAAATAATATGACGTTACAAAAGCGATATCCATGAACCGTCAGGATTCTGTTGCAATTATAGCAAAGCCGCGAATTCATGTGCGAAATTTTCAAAATACTATTGAATATTGTATATAGTTACATTTGTGATTCTTACAAACGAATTGAACGTACAATAATTCTTTATATACAAGATCACTTATGTACATCTTCCAAACTGTTTGACGAGTGCAAATAATTAAAGTACAATGCTGGGTAAAAAACCTGGGTCTTCTCTTTTTTATTAAATAGAGTAGTGAACGTCTCAAAACAGAACTTGACAAAAAAAAAATAGATAGAGAATAACACAGCCTAAAAATTATTTTACCCTATCCTTTGCTTTAATTGCAACGAGCATACTTAAGCACCTGCTCAGTTTCACTGTTATGAGAGATGTGGATAAATAATTCGTTGATTTAACAAATTTGGCCTTACTCCTCATTTATCGAATATGAAACAACTGTGCAAAACTTTGATATTCGACTTGTTTTTTTGTGTGACATTATGTTACAGTTACGAGTCGAAGATATCAAGGGCACTTGAAAGTCCTATAAATTCACATTTTCAGACTCTATAATTTACTTACATTAATAGCGATTAAGATAAACATAAGTCACTATCGTGAAGTATTCGCGTCAGTCGACAAGAGTTCCAACAATTTGTACCTCTCGATTTCCAGATTCCGAATACGATTTAGGTGTTGGTTAAGTGTATTAGCAGCAATTGGATCGCAGGGTGCAACGTCGGGAAAACTAGCACCGATCGAATTCACAATAGCTATGACAAAATTTGACCATTCCTCAATGGAAGAATCGTCAGCAGGGAACAAAGTTTCTGCTTGTTCCACGAGCGAAGCGATAACCGAGACACCAAACTGAAATTGAATATTCATTTACAATTAGTAATTTTTTTAGATGATCATTGAAGAAAAACACACAAAATTTACACTTAATTTAAAACATAATATATAGGGAAAAAAATAAAAATATGATAATATCATGTCCTAACTATTTTTAATTTAACTCGGTATCAAAATGAAAACGAATAAGCATGAAAAAACGCCATCCGGTAACATGTCCCTACTGTCCCTTACTATATTTTTCACATTTGAAGCGACATATGTATTTCTTGAAGGGAACCTGGAGATGATATTATCGCTAGAAAATTTAATTAAATTTTAAGTGTCGCTATTAGTCGAAAAGAATTTATTAAGAAGTTTGAATAATGTGAGCATTACACTGTAAACTGAATCAAGGACGGAAGAAGCCGAGCGCGAAGCGCGAGATCCAGATGACGCACGCCCCAGTCGCGCTAAAACTTACGAGCGAAACAAAGCCCCGAAAAAGTCCAAAATTCTAATGCGAAGGAAGTTAAGTATTTCGCTTGTGAAGGTGCTAGCTTGATGGACCTTTACATTTGAATAAGATGGATGACAAACCTTATTTGTTAGAGCAAAAGCTAAGCTGTTGGTTTTCGTCGGCTGACTGGCAGATTCCGTAAAAGTCTTTGCTAGTTGAAGAAGAACCGAGAAATCTGTGACGACCTGAATCCATCGACGGAATTCAGAGTAAAAGTTTACCAACAAGTGAGAATCCCTGCGACCGATAATGGCCAATCCACGCAACAGCCCTGTCCACAGCTCACCTAGTTGAGTTTTATATTCAGTCGCACTTATATATGGTAGAAAGCGAAGCAACAGGGTCTGAAAATGGTAGACAATCAATTCAGGAATTCATTTATACTCAAGGCTGAAATTAATGTGAAATTGAGGTAGCGGAAACAGCCCAACAATGGAAAGTAAAAATGTGTACATTGCAACCAAGTATGATATTAATTAACAAGCTCTCATGGCATTGATAAAGCTGATAAATTCAGCTATGAAATTAGATTTTAGTTAAAAAATTCATAAGCCAATAAAAAGTTTTCATCATTTTGGGTGGTTGAAATTTTATCTACTGTTGGCTTGTTTGTCCCACAGTGGACAATCGATTTTACAGCAAAATGTCTAAGAGAAAGATGTATTCAAATGTACTT
>WSXT02126128.1:0-10823 GCA_011762715.2 Neuroterus valhalla
ACGCGTGGCGGTCTCGGGTAGATGAGGCAATGAACTTTCGAGTTCCAAATGCTGATAAATAATAATAATAATAATGTTTGGTATGAAATTGGGTTATCAAACTCAAAATGTTACTGCTCCATTTTCGGTTGGAAAAAATTATTTTTCCGGTTCGAAATTCAATTACTTTGTTAGGAAATTGTATTTTCGGTAGAAAAATTATTCTTCATATTTGACGAATAATCTCTTTGTGGGAATTAGAAACTGTCCATAATTCTATTAGAAAATTCATCAATTTCGTTGAAAAATGAAATATTTTGTTATAAATCCATTTTCTTTATCGCGAATTCATTTTTTCAATTGTAAGTTTAACTGTTCCGACTTTTGTAGAAAATGATATTTTTTCGTGGGGAATTTCGAGTTTTTTTTCAAAAATTAATTCATTTCGCAATTCTTGATCTGTTTTGTTAGAGGATGTTTAGAATGATGGTTACGAATTGAAATAAATGTTTGTGTTTTGCAACAAATATGAATGTTACTTTTAGTTGACCGGGAAAATTGAGAAACTTGACCGGGAAATGACCGAGAAGTTGAAATCGTCCGCCAAATCGCCACTCTGATTTGATTCTTTTTGAATTCATTTTCTTGGATTAGGGTTCAATTAGTTTGTTGGAAATTTGTTGTTTTTTTCGTTAGAGAGCAATTTTTTGGACTGTTGCTTAAAGTATTTAATTTTTAACTATTTGGTGGGAAATTCATCTATTTTGTTGAAAGTTTGATTATTTTGTTGAAAATTTAACTACTTATACTTTGGCCGATAATTCAACTGTTCTGTTGGAAATTTGTCCCTTTGGATGGAATTATATTCTTTATCGTTAAAAAGGCATCTTTGATGGCTGGAACCTAATCTTTCTTGGTTGAAAATTCAACGATTCGGTTAAAAACGCAACCTTTTTCGGTTCAATATTCATCTTCCCTGTTTTGAAATTTGACTATTTTTCAAAAAGTTTAATTATTTTGTTCGAAATTCGACTATTTTGTTAGTCATTTTTTTTCGTGGAAAATTTTTCCTATTAGATCTAAAATCATTATTTTATAGTATATATTCATCTCTCTTGGTAGGAAATGTATTTCCTTGTTGAAAATTCAAGCGCCTCCTAAAAGAATCGTCTTTTTGGCTTGATATCTAACTTTTTCATTGATTGGTCTATTATTTGGGTAATAATCAATCTTTTTATCTGGATATAAATTCGATATATAAGTGGAATATTGAGCTATTTAATCAAATATTCATCGACCTTGTTAAAAGAACGTTTTTCTGTGCAGAAAATGAATGTTGTTGGTTCAAAATTTATTTGTTTTTCGTGAAGGTAAAGAAGGAATTTTTCAAACTGAAGATTTGACTATTCCATACTTGGTTTAAAAATGATGTTTTTCAAAAGAAAATTCGGCTTTCGCTAAAAAGTTAATCTTTTTGATTGAAAATTTATCTTTTTATTTCAGAAATTCGGCTATCGGGTTGAAATTTCATTACCTTGTTGAAACTTTGATCAATTGATTGAGAATTGAAAATCAAAATAGATAAATATTGAAATTATTTCCAAATTATCAATTGTACACGTAAGTTTTCCAAATAAAAAGAATTCATCTAAAGATTAATAAAATATTACCATTGTAAATAAGATGATTCAGAAATTTATAAAGGCTGTTATGATCTCCAGATGAGTGAAAAAAATTTGGCATCCATAAAAAAATTAATATTATAAAAATAAATATGTTTTAAACATATTTTACTCCCTCGAATTATTTTATTCACTAAATCATTCGACTCTTTCCGAAAGTGTTTCTTGATATTTACAATTTTGTTGCCATACATTTTTGGATATTTTTACGAGGCCATTCTTCGAAAATTGTAAAAAGTAACTTTTCACGCAATTTGCTATTTTGCAACATATGCACGACAAGTTATATTTTTTGAGTAAGTAAAGAAAGTGGCCAATATTTGATCTTCGAAGAAAATCTTCTTAACCCAAACGGATGCAAAATTACTCTTATTTATTCTTTGGAAAAAGAAGAGAAAAGAGCACTTTCACATCTTTCCTTTTTCAGGTGGTACCATGTTTTGAGGACAGGCTAGTCCAGGCAAATTTGGCCAACATCAGAGAACTGAAAAAAGGGATTCTGAACATGACAACTGAAAGAATTGCAAATTTCTCGATGGTTTTGACCAAGGCATTCGACCTTCTGGCTGACTATCGGAACGGGGACAGAGGAAAATCGGGTGCTGGATGTAATCAGGCTATAATGTTGATTACAGACGGTGTTCCTGAAAATTACAAGGATATTTTTTCGACATATAATTGGTATAATAACCCATATGATCCTCAAAAGGCAGACATGCCTGTCAGGATATTCACGTATCTGATTGGGAAAGAACTAGCTGATTACAGAGAAGTCAAGTGGATGGCTTGCGCTAATAGAGGGTATTTTGTACATTTGTCTACACTTGCAGAAGTTCGTGAGCAAGTAAGTAAACGAATCTTCTTTTGCCCAACCTGCATCAAAAGAATGCCTTAAAGTTCATTAACGTGTGCGCAAAGTGACTTTTTCTGTTCGAGTACAATGCGGGTGCAAAGTAGCTTTTTGCGCCCCCTTCCCAAGTCCCCGGATAGATGAATTGAGTTTGCACCCGCCTAGCATGCTCTCAGCTCAAAAACCTCGCACAGTGGTTCAAGATCCGAAATTCCTGGCCGAAATTCAAAGAGTTAATATTTATAACTTTATGAGTGTTTATATCACGTTTGTTGGGTCGCTGATTTAAAAAATGATATAGAAAATTCAAAATTCAAAATGGCGGACCCAAATGGTGGACATTTTTTCAAAGTTTTCTATTGTTTTTAACGAAAATGAGTACAACGCGGTTTTTGGGTCGCTGATTTCTAAAATGATAAAAAAAATTCAAAATTCAGAATGGCGGACCCAAAATAGTGGACATGTTTCGAGAATTTTATACTTTTCACTGATTAAAAAACTTCCATTGGTTCAATGGTGGGCCATGACGCGGGACCCATGTAGAAAATTTATAGCATATTTCAAATATCGGTTTTATTTCAAAAAAATATATTCACACAAAAGAAAGAGATTGTACAAAATAATATTCTCTCTCATCTTTATTTATTATTTGTTCACAGCTAAAAAGATAAAGCAAAGTTAAACATTTCAGAAAAAACCACAACTTTTTAGTACTAATCTAAGAGAAAATGATTATAAGCAATAATAAATTGTTTACATAGGCATGTTTGTTAAGGCGCATTAATTATTACCTCACTTAGTAAAAAGTGGGCAAAAAGCTCAAGAGTTCGAAAAAAACCGCAACTTTTTAGCACCGATCTAAGATAAAATAGCCATTAATAATAATAATAATTTGTTCAAACGATTATTTTTGTTAAATTAAATTAAATAATAACTCAGTTCAAGTGAAAAATGGGCAAAAAATTAAAAATTTCAGAAAAAAATCGCAAGTTTCTATATTATTAGCAATGAATATAAATTGTTTCAAAAATTTATTTTTTTTAACTTGAATAGTGATTAAAAGTTAAGAATTTCAGGAAAAAACCTCAACTATATAGTACTAATCTAGACGAAGATAGCTATAAACAATCATGATTCATTTAAACAATTATTTTTGCTCAATTAAGTTAAATAATTACTTACTCTAAGTGAAAAGTTGACGAAAACCTAAAGATTTCAGGAAAAACTGCAACTTTGTAGTATTATTCTGAGAGAATATTGTTATATTTATTAACATATTGTTTAAACAATTATTTTAGTCAACTTGATTTGATTATTACCTCCCTATAGCTGGAACGCTGAAAATAAGTTGAGAAATTCAGAAAAAAAACTTGACTTTCTAATCCTCTTCTAAAAGAAAATGGCTAAAAACAATAATAAGTTGTTTGAACAATTTAAATAAACATCTAATTATCAGTATAAAGTAGTATAAAGTAGTATTTGGTGCATTTGAAACAATCTGCGTTAAAAAAACCGCAAAAAAAATCATTGCGCCAAAAACTCGAAAAACCCATTTTTTCACTTTTGGGGGTTTTTTGGGACCCTATAAAACAGGCTTATGGGGTTGATATTTGGATGGTTATATTTCATTTGCATCCGGTGACTAATTGGGAAGAGAAATGGTGAATTTCGAACTTGATTCACCTAATATTGAGAATTATGAATAAAATTTACAAAATCGGCTTTTTTTCTTATGGGAAATACGTGTTAAACTTCATGGGGCTTGCGCCACCTCTAAGTATTATTTTTTTTCAAAATGAAAAAATGCGTTTATTTTTTTGTGGATTCGAACAAATTTCTGGGAGTTGGCATAAAAATTCGAAAAAAAATTTTCTAATGCATTTTTGGACCACCCCAGTAAACACTCACGCGGTTGTAGAAAAAGCGCATTCATTTCTACGGAGGTACCCCGGGGCAACTTTTTCTGAAGGAATCAAGAAGTTGATAAATTTTGGAGATCGAAACAGAAAACACCAGCGCGCGCACTCGCATACAAAAAAATTATTCACTAAGTATATTCCTGAATTTTATGAAAAAAAAAATTTGGAGGGGCAAATTTCACTCTCAATATCATAAATGTACTTGTTCAAAATGCAAATGCGGAAGGGAGCAACGATTATACGTACCCTTATGAATATCCTCCATGTCACCTTATCTGTTTCTGGCAGGAACTCACAGAATAACAACATTTTTCGTTGAACGCTCGAAACTTGAGAAACAAACTGATTCGGCGCGTCTTCGGCGAAGAGTCAAGTTTGAGTCCTCGCTACAAGGACAGTTTTGAATGTAGTGACTTGTGCTCTAACAAAATAATGCTCCAATGCCGCCTACACAAGTGTAAATGAACATTTATCTCATCCGGTAACTTCGAATTTCGAGGTTTTGGCCAGCTTTTTGTGATCTTGAACTACTGTGCGCCGTCCAGAAACTACGTTAAAATTCTGTGGAAGGGGGCATTCAGAGTGTGACATTTCCAGGGTAGCGACTTGACGGGGAAACCGGGAAAGACCGGGAAATGACCGGTTATTTTATTGACCGGGAAAAAACCGGGAAACGACCGGGAATTTATTTAAAAACCGGGAATTTATTTAAAAACCGGGAATTTACTTGACTCAACCTAGACCGTGAAAAATTCTACCGAAAAAATACGAGAAATGACCGCTTTCTTTTTATGATTCAAAAAGAGATCTTATTATTTGATTTAAAGAATATAACGTTGCTTTAATCTGAATTTTTCCGGAAAAATGTATTTATCACGTTTGATTTTCTTTTCCTCGTTATCAGTCATGGAGCGGGAACTTTCTAAACTGATTATAATTCGGATTGAGAAGCGAGGATTTTTGAATATCGTTTCTCCAATTCAAAATTTGTATCAATTTTAAAGTCTCCTCTTCCTAATTTTAAATAAAGAAAATACTTCAAGCAGTCTTTAGAGTTCTTGCATTACGATAGGAAACTTGTTTACATTGTTCATTGCGAATTTATCCTTTTTTTAGTTAAAAAATCAACTACTTTGTTAAAAATCAATTTATCCTTTTTTAGTGAAGGTTGAATATTGATTTTTGAATTTGAAAACTAAACTTTTTCTTTGAGAAATTATTTACTTTGAGGAAAATTTGCTTTTTTTGTAGAAAGTTAATCTTCATGGTTAAAAATGTATCTTTTTGCCTAAAATACATCTATTCCCGTTAAAGATTCATCATTCTGCCTGAAAATTCATCAGTTTGATTGAAAACCAATTTCTTCAACTGAGAATTTAACTGTTTCATTCATAGTAACATATTGATCTTTTCTAGTTCAAAATTCGACAATTAGATGCAAAGTCGGTTTGAATTGAAAATTCAATTATTCTGTTTAAACTTAACAAATTTTGTTCTTCTTTTAGGTTAACAATTCAAGATATAAATTTGAACATTTTTCATGTTAGTCGACAAAAATGTCACTTTTCCTTTTTTGTTTGAAAATGTTCATTTTCATGGTTCAAATCTCAACCATTTTGTTAAAAAAAAATTTTTTCTGCATGAAAATTAATTTTTTATCAAGACTTGAACTACTCTAGTTAAATCCTGATCATTTCAGTTAAAAATTCTTCTTTCTGGTTTAAAACTCAACGACTTCAGTGTAGCATCTACAATTTCAACTGATTCATCATTTTGTGTAAAAGTGAAATAATTTGTTCGAAAGTTAGTTGTTTTCGTTTGTTGAAAGTAAGTTTTTTTTGTTATAAGTAATTTTTCTAAACTGAAAATTGAACTTATTCAAATTAAAAATTCCATAGTTTCAGTTAATAATCTTTTTTTTAGTCGAAGATCCATTTTTTTCAATCCCAAATTTGAGTATTCAAATTTTCGTTGACAATTTATCTTTACCAGTTAAAGTTAATTTATTTGTTTGAAAATTCAACTCCTTCAGCTTAAGATTCTTCGTTTTAGTATAAAACTCTTATGCTTGGTGGTTTAAAATTAGTTGTTTAAATTTAAAATGTTATCGTTCCATTTATCGTTGAAAATAATTATATTTTGGATCCGAAATTCGACTATTTTGTTGAAACGTTATATTTTTTCTTGGAAAATTATTCTTTCTACTCGGAAATTAATCTTTATGCTTGAATATTCACGTTCATAGTTAAAAATTGAAGTGTTACAGTTAAAAATTTATCTTTTTATTTGAAAAATCATCTTCTTAACTGTTCCAATTTACGTTAAAAAAAAACGATTTTATGTTGTTGAAAATTTAAGTATTCTTTTCAAAATCGATTTAATTTTCATTATTTGACCTGTTGTGTTGAAGGATGTTTAGAATGAACGGCATAAATAAAAGAAAAAAGGTTGGGGTTTTGCGACAAATATAAATCTGTTACTTCTAGTTGACCGGGAAAATTGAAAACCTTGACCGGGAAAAACCGGGAAATGACCGGGAATTTGAAATCGTCCGCCGAATCGCCACCCTGATTTCGTATGAAAAATATAAATATGAATAACAATTTCTTTTAAAATGCTTTAAAGAATGAAGAAAAGTAATTTTATCTTGCAATTGAAGCATTAATAGAATACAGACTCTGCCCTCTTTTTTCTATTGCCCCCTTTTTTCAATCCAATGCGAACTAAATTAAAAGATCACAATAAGAAAATTTCTCTATTTTATGTTGAAAAATAGTTTCTGTTGTTGGAAAGTCTATCATTACTATTTTTGAACTAATTCTTGATCTTTGTTATATTTTTGGTTGAAAATTGATTTTTTGGTTGAAAATTAAACTATTCAATTTCCCATGACTTGTCATAAATTCTTTTTTTTTTTAAATAATTTTTGCAATTCGAAAACTCAGTTGCTCGGATAAAAGTCAAACAACTCTGTTGAAAATGCATTCTCTTGGTTTGAAATTCTTTAGTTTGGCGGAAAATTCAACTATTTTGTCAGACTTCGTTTTTTCCCTGGTTGAAAATAAATCTTCTTCATTGAAAATTTAACTTCTTTGTTAAAAGTTGAACTACTTCGTTAGAAATTATTTTTTTGTTGTAAATTAGGATTCATCACATCGGCTTGAAATTTATTTGTTTTTTTTTTCGTTCTGTTTGAAGATTTATCTTCGTTACTGTGAATTCAATTCATCATCATCCTGCTAAAAATTCGCCTTTCCTAGATTAAAATATCAACTTGAATATTTTTAATTTAGAATCAATCTTTTTCGACCAAAAATTGAACTGCTTGATTCACAATTGAACTACTTTATTTCAAATTTTGTGGTTGTAAGAAGCTTGTCATTCTAATAGAAAATCCAAACATTTAATTGAAAATTCTTTGTTTTTTTTTTTGTTTCATTGCAACTGTGTCTGATTTATATTGAAATCTTTCTTGCTTGAAATATCAAATATTACATTTTTCGTTGATAATTTATCATTTTGGTTGAATTCAACTGTTTTTGATTGGAAATTGAAATCCTTTCTTGGTTCAACTGTCAAAAAATATATCATTAATAATAATCAATCATCTTTGATGATCGAAAGTTTAACTATTCGGTTTGAAGTTGAAGATCTGCGTTAAAAATTATATTTTTTGACGATTCATCACACGTTGAAATTTCAACTGCCTTGTAAAAATTCTTCTTTTTGGATTATGAAAGTTAACTTCTTTTCTACGTTTAATCTAAATTGTTAAGAAATTTGACAATTTGTTTGAAAATTTATCTTTTTAGATTGAAAATTTAACTATTTGGTTAGTAATTCATTTTTTTTGCTCCAAATTTCAACTGTATGTAGTAGTAAAGGTCTGAAATAAATCTTCCGTTTGTGAAAATCCAATTATTTTGTTAAAAATCATGTTTCATGGTTCGGAGTTTATAATTTCGGGAAACAAAGTTTTCCGAAGTTTCATCTTTTTTGTTCTAGTCCGACTGCTTCCGATTCAAAATTAGAAAATGTTTCTCCTAAATTATAGACTAATAAAATTTTCCATAGAATTAATTTCCTCCGATTAGAAGATCAACTGCTAGGTAGGAAGTTGAACTCTCCTTTATAAATTCATTTTTCGTTAAAAATGTAACAAATGATTGGATATTCGTCTTTGTAGGTTGAAATTTCAACTTTTAAGTTGAAGATCTAAGTATTTCGTAGAAAAGATGTCCTTTTTGCTTGAAAGTTCATCTTTTTGGTTTTTAATTACCTGTTTGTTCTTCTTGTATTTTCCTTAAAAATGCAACTGTTTTTTGGGTAAAGTGCTACTGAAACTTTAAAAAATGATAAAATTCTTTGAAGGCACAATTCTAGCCTGACAGGCACACTTTCGATGCTGGCTATGGACAACAAATATGATTATACCATTTTATACTCTTTAAAGATGTTTTTTTCTGAAAATTATTTATGTTTCAGGTATTGAATTATATTCCAGTAATGGCAAGGCCGTTGGTGCTTAATCAAGTTGATCATCCAACAATTTGGACTCCAGTTTATGCAGATGTTGAAGACCCAAAAATGACAGATTGGCTGTGGGAACAAGATCTCCGCAGACAGCAAAGAATAAGATTCATGAAATATCGAACCAATGATTCTGTCGAGGTTTTCGATCAGCCTGTCGATCATGAAACAGCAAAAACAAAATATAGATTAATGACTTCCGTTAGTACGCCAGTCTACGATACACGGAGCGACGCGGTGAGTCCTTTTAATTTTGCTTCAGATTTTATTTCACGAAAAGTTTAAGTGTTCAGTATTTCATGCGTTCAATTTCGAATTTTATGAAACCTCTTTGTGAGAATTATCGTTCCAAATAAGTCAATGCAAATGTACATTCTTCATTTTTCCATTTCATAGTGGTTCAATAATTGAAGAAAAAATACAAGGGCATTTCCACGCGATATAAAAATGTGGATGAAAAATATAGTTTATAATAGGAAGGTGAATACTTTTAAATAAATCTTTTGGAAAGTGTTGGGCCAAAATTTTTATTTTTTTTTACCTTTCGAATATTAGCTTCTCGGACGTTAAAGAACTTTGAGAAAAATTGTCCATTCATTCTTTTCATAATTCTGTCTGAAGAAGGAAATCGTCAGGAGGAGAGATAAACAATAAAAAGGAATTATTTCAAAAATGTCGAAGAATAGATCAAAAGCTCTATTATTTTTTATTTTTTTATACTCTTCCCTTTTTACGGATTAGAGAGTCTTTATAGAACCATTACAACCATCAATCTGAAAAAAATTTGACGTGGAAATGCCCGCAAATTTTTTGATTCCAGCTACAATATGTGCCGTAAATTCACTTGCATGCTTGCACTTTTAGTGTTCTGAAACAACAATTTTAACTGAGTTCGTTTTTTAAATTAAAGTACTATCGAGCTTAGAAGCTGGAAATAGTTTCACTCAAATTACTCATTAAAGAATCATAAAAATAATCTAGCGCATAAGTACGTATGTAATTTATAAAATCTTAAACATAACCGAAAAATTGTGTGTACATATTAGGGAGCATTCAAATATTGTAAAAATATTCTTCTCCTTTTTAAAAATGACATTATTTTCAATTATTGATTTTTAAGACTTCATATTGAATTTTTAACAAATAATTCAGGCATATCAAACTTCAATCTTCAATTTGTAATTTTTGAACGTTACAGATTGTATTTAAGAATGTATCAGTTTTTTATTGTTAATTTCGAAAGCTGCAAATTAAGTAGTGTGTCATTTAATTAATTTTTGAAATCTCGCATCTTGAAAATTCTAGGATTCTCAAGGTGTTCGCTATATCTGTTTGATATTTAAATTAGGAACTTTTCTGAATTTGATTTTCAATTTCAACTCAATTAAATTTCAACATTATCTAAGATTTATTTAAACTCCTTTGCATAGGTCGGGCGATTACAATCTTGTCCCCGGCTACCTGAAAAGAGTACCCCCACCACTGGGCCCAGGTTTCGGTTCTTTTCTGGAAATTTTCCTCAGAGTTTAATACTCTTTTCTTTAAATCTCATTTTAATCTGAATTTGGAATAGTTATTTCAACAATCGCTTAAACAAAAATCAGAAAATTAATCTTTCTATTTGAAAATTGGTCTCCTCGTTTGCGAGCTTGTTTGAATATTCACCTTCATGGTAGAAAATTAAATTTATCAAGTTGCTTGTTTATCATTTTAGTTGAAAATTCATCTCCTTGGTTTGAAATTAAACTGTTCCAGTCTAAGATTCATAATGTTGGGTTGAACTTTCCAAATTTTTTATAAAGAAATTATATATTTTCGTGGAAAATTGGATTTTTATTTACAAAATTAATTAATTTTGCAATC
>WSXT02126139.1:0-10823 GCA_011762715.2 Neuroterus valhalla
AGATATTCAGAATCGGAAATGTAGAAACTAAACTTTCAGAATTCACCCTTATTACGAAACGTTACAACTTCTAACAGTTGGTCTTCAGGGCTAAGGCATGAGCTTTGGACCCACGCTGTCTAGTTGCACGTTCGATTCTCGCTGTCTGTACTTTTTTCTTATATTATTTATGGAAAAATGCTCATTAATTTTTCACATTTTCATTCTAAAAGAGGAGGCATTGGTTTAATGTGAAAAATTACTTCCGCGGATTTGATGAAATCTCCACGTTTTGAGACTCCCTGAGTCAGGTTCTGGTTTTACTCATCGAAATAGCTTTTTGAAAAATCATAGATCCACATTTCCGCTCAAACTATGCAAGGTGCAAAAAAATGTTGCAGACCAAAATTTTTCATTGCAAAGAGATCTAAAACTTTGTAAGAGGTAACTTTTTAAAAAGATGCATAGTTTTTGTTTGAATCATGAAAAATGTTACCAACAATGAAAAATTCCATTTTTCAGCATTGTATTTAAACTATTTTTCAACAAGAGGTATATTCTTTGTTTTAATCGTGACAACGCTTTTTAAACAATCGAAAATTTAATTTGCACGCCAAAGTTTGCGAGATGTAAATATCAGTGGCGAGTATTGTAATGACAATCTGTTCCTGAAGGCCAGTAGAACCTTAAGTAAAATTAGTTTTTAAAAATTTTCATAAAAAAAAATTCAATAACTTTCATAGAAGTAGAGGTTTTTAACAGTTTTGCAATATTAAACTCTGTTTATGCATAAAACTGTAAACTAAATCAAGCACGGGCACTTTTTTGGATAATAATTATCAAAAGAATGACGTCAAGTGATTATTTATTCATTTCTTTTATGGACACTCTGTCTGTTGTATATTTATTATCTCCCACTTGGACATTCGCCCGTTCCTCCTGTATTCTTCATTCCGCGTAGTTTCTAGTATTTTTTTTTAATTAAATGAAGGAGAAAGTGTTCCGAATGGAAATTCCAATGTTAAATAGGAAATCAAATGTTTCCTACAGAATACAACATATAAAACACAATGATAATCGTCAATTATCTTTTATAAATTAATTAACTTTCATTAACATTTATTCTGGATTATTATCATTAATATCATTAGGATTATGTAGTATCGCACGAACCTGAGTGATACTCGTCAAAAAAGCAAGGAAAACTGTATCCACTGATAGTTCGTATTGAACATTGAAATTTCCATTTGAAACACTCCGTTTCCAATTCAACTTATAAATATGATTACAAGAAACTACTGCAGAATGCAGAATCAAAAAAAAATTTTTAACTCACAAGCGAAAGTTGATAAGGATACGACAATCAAAGTTTTCATTGAGAAAAAAATTGAATAATCATTAAATGTTATAAGTTTATTCATTATTATTCAAAAATGGAATGAATAAGCATTCTTCCATGAAGAACGAAAGAAGAAAAAGTGCGGGCACCGAGAATGAAACGTGCAACCTTCACTGTTATAGAATTTTCTTGAAAATTCACTCAAGTTTTCAAATACAAAAGTATCTGAATTACCAATAATACACTGAATTGCTCAAGAATTTAATCACTCTTATTTGAAAATTCAACAGCATTTATATAAACTCAAAATTGTATGACTATTTACTTGAGCAGTTTATTTCCAACTCATTTCGTAGCTTATTAGTGCAAGAACTGTCAACTGCATAATTTGAGGTTAGGGATCGAATCCCGTGCGGCCATATTTTACCATGCTTTTGGAATTGAATTTTTATATAAAAGTAATTAAAATTTCAATAACAGGGATTGCATAAAACTTCACTCGTGGGTAATTGAAAATTCACAAAAATATTTCTAACAGTGTTGCGAACATCAGCGAAGCGCTCTACCAGGTGGCCGCTTGCGACTCTTCAAATGCTTTTTTCTCAAAAATAGCCCGAAATTGCGCCTTATTGTGTTAGTCTCGATTTATCATTTAATCATATCCGTAATATTGTTGCTTTTCATTTTCTTCTAATTTTTTTTCATTTGTTTTATTTGACTTCTTCAAAAAAAATGTGTACCACGTTCATGACTTGGAATAAAAAGGCGCTTTTGACCAGCGGAAAGACATAAATTCCTGTTGAAAAACTTACAATCTGGAGGATAACTTTTCATAATATAAGTTTCTTTATAAATATCAATTTTTCCGAGTACTGAACTGTTTGTGAATCAAATATGACATCAGTGATAAGTTGATCAACACTCAGCACGTGTTACATAATATTTGTAATTTTCAGTGCTCTTACAAAAACACTCATTTGTGCATTTGCAATTTTGATATTGTTGCCAGCATTGCAACATTTTGCAAATTTGATATTTATTATGTCTCAACCTTTTTCACACTTGCAACTCAAAAACGTTACCTTGAATATTTTCGCAAAAATAGTTGGAGCTGAATGTCAAACTTTTAATGACAATTTGAAAAACAATGAGTTGCCTGGAGCATACAGTTTTGCAAATTTAATGATAATTTGATTCAAATGAAATGAGGCAGAAACTCTATTTTGCAAAACCTTAGATATATCCGCTGAAACATAATTAAAAATAAACAATTTTTTAATAATTAATTATGTTGCTGCTCCAAGAACGTTTTAAAAATTCAGTACAAGGCAAAGACTGAGTTTACAATAGCTAATTCGAGTTGGCAAAATGTTTGGAATTCTCGTGAAGCAATGGGAGCAAATTCTGAAAAATAATTTTCATAAAAAATGTGCCGACTTGATCGCCTTTTGCAAAATCTTGTTTTACGTTTACCACACGGAAAAACCACTGTAGGATTTTTTTAGGATCTTAGAAATTGTTGATTGGTTGCGGCTATACCCACTGGTCTACAGTGTGAAGTTCCTGAGCTGGATATTAATTGGAAGTGTAATCATCAGGTGTCATGAGGTCAGTTGGATGTTGCTGATTGAATTGAGAGAAAATGTTTGAAAAGCCTGGTTATGAATGTTGCAATCTAGTCTGAGAAACGTTCGAGCATTTCGGCAAATAGATTCTGCTAGAAGTAATCAGCATGATCTTTTTGATTATAACATTAGGAAGCTGTTAAACTGTTAATTATTAGTCGAAAACTGGGTGAAACGTACGGTTTTGGCATCAATATTTCGGAAGAACGCCATCTCAGTTACCGGAAAACGCTCTCGATAATTCGAAAGAATACCGTCAACTTGAATGTAAAAATGCTTACTGATAAATATTCGGAATATTTGGAAAAAAAATTATTAATATTTGTATGCAAATTGTAAGAGTTTCAAACTTCAGGCCAAGATATATTTTAAAATAATTAAACTACAATTATTGTATTGAATTTTGGAATTGATTCTTTTCATTACATTTCTTTGTGGCTAAAACACACAATGATCGTATTTATTTATCTAGCAAACCTTTGCCATTGGATAAATACTCGTCAACAAATGTAATCAAGGATGTTGCATGCTTCTGGGTGATTATTTAAATCTACTTTATTTTGAGGGAAGGAGTATGAATACATAAAACATGATCAAAGTATCATTATTATTTGCAAATTTATGGTCCAATTTTTTAAGATAATGGTACTCTTGCGAAATGATTCTCGTATAAGTGTTCATGTGAACGATCTTTCAAAACTACGTACTCAATAATTGTTTTTTATATAATACATAATTCTCGGGGAATTACTGTATAACTGGTAGTGACGGGCGATACTTTGAACAAGTATTGAGGCTCATATCATGAGCGAAAGAAAGATGAATTTTTTATGAGTGTTGAAATCGAACTCATAAGTGTTGCGCTCACAACTATTGATTACACCGATTTTTGCGATTCAAACTTTGTTGTTGAGCTTATAACAATGAGGTATCGGATGTCCAAAAAAATGGTTGAAAATTTTGCGTAATGCAGGAAGTTGCATTCTCGTAAAATCTATAGGTCGTAAACAATGCTCGTAAAAATTTCAACTGGTATCATATTCTTAAGTTAATAACGCTTTTCAGCATAACATCCGAGGTAACGTCATATTCTAATGTCAATAACGCTTTTCAGCGTTAAGGCACCAAAATACTTTTTGTGGTTTAGGTCTCTACCCACGAAACCTCTTTACCCCCGTATAAGGAACTGCGTTTCGAAAAATTGGCATTCGATTTGATTTCGATTTTTACTCACTCGATCGAATTGGAAGAAATGAACTTTTCTCTTTGATTTGGATTTTCCTATTCAACGACGACATGAACTCATAAAATGGACAATGATGAAAAGTTGCTCGTAAAACTGTCGTAATCAGCCGTAACACTAACTTTCCAAAAACGAGGAAATCAGATATAAATTATGTTGGTCATCCGTTCCAATTTCAAATTTGACCTTTTATTCTGAATAAATAAAAGTGTCTAATCAATCAAATACCGCCGTTTCGACACGGCTTTGTGTCTTCTCCGAAGTTGAAAAAAACTAAATTAAGAAAATAACAAAACGATTGTGAACTGAAACTTAATGAACCATCCATAGTCACACTGGGTGAACTGCACTCAGCACTGCACTTAGTATACCATTTTATTTTTGATAAATTTCTGCATATGCTCTAAAAAAATTCTTTGGAAATTGACCAATTATAACCCAAGATATTTAACAGCAAAGGTCGAATGGGTGAAATTCACCTAGCGTAACTATCGTGTCCTACATCGAACGTGTGACTATTTATGGTTATTAAATACAACTAGAGAAAAACGAAGCCATTTAATAATCGTGAAAGATGAATCACCTGTTGCATTGTATACAATGGAAGAGAAAGTGTATTGTCAAAACTAACTGTGCTGGTATCACATTGAGTCCGAAAATTAAAATCTTAGCCAGGGAAAATGTAACCGGAAAACGTAAGATTGTAGAATCAATTTTCATTTTTTAAATGTCCAGATACTCGTGTAAATTTACAAACTAAAAGAAGACATATTAATAATTATTACCAATGCAAACTCAATTAAACTAAAAACAGATTTTGAAATTCAAGCTTTCTGGCGCGCTCATTAGATGGCTCACGTAGCTGTGTTTGTAATTGGATGTTATTGGTGTTTGTCTACATACTTCTTACATATGCAAAGCATTTCAACCATGGACATACCAATTGACGGGACGGAGCACAGAGTCCCATCTTAGGCGAGGGGGTTGACTTGATATATCGGGAGGGGTGAAGGTATTCCCACTTTCTTGGAAAACGCCAGAGACGATTCTGGATTGGCTAGTCCGTTAGTAGCTAATGCGCGTGAGCCGCGCGATATGTGAAATAGAAAATCGAGTATTTCAGATCAGTGCAAATAAATGGAGTGACAATTATTATTTGAAGAAAAAAATAATAAGCTCAGTACAAATGAGGTAACAAGATATATGGATTTTTTCCAATCGATTTGATTCATTGGAAGTGATTAGTTACAATACGTACGGAAGTTTAAAATAATGAAAAAAATAAATCAAAAATGAATTACCCAAATGATGAATTAGAAGGAAAATTTGATATATAGAATCTGTCCAATGCAAATCTATTTGAACGCGCGATGATCGGCGTGATTTATGAGACATTTCGTGAGGTAGTTGGTTTTTTCGTTGCATGTTGCTAAGTTCACTAAGCCCATTGTGTCACTTTGTGATTTTATATACTAGGATTAGGAACGTAAAATTTTTAATTTAACTGACATTATTCCAATTTTCATAATAGAAAAAAGGAGCTATCTAAAGAACAACACATTTATAACAATTACTAAGTTCATCGAACATTTTGGTTGGAATAATATTTAAATGAGAAGATATCTTTTATTGAGTCGAGTTAATCATAAAATCCTTGATTAATTTTTACATTATATTCATAGGCAACCCTTCAGATTGGAATAAATCTTTGCTCGATGTCTATCATTCAAATATAACCTCAACCTCAAATCACTTACCGATGATAAGTCATTTTCCTGCCATTTTTATTACACTTCTCTTGCTCGTTGTGCTTCTCTAGAGCGTTTTTACAATTTTCCATCACACATTTTCCTCTTATACGCGTTTTAACCCTTATTTTTACAGCATTATATTTATTTGTTCACAATTCTTGAACCACGAAAGACCTTCAACCGGCTGAAACGCCGAGAACTGTCATTGACGCAACAGACCAATCACTCGCCACGCTGAGAGCCCTCCAAAGAAGTGGGGAGAGCACGCGTGGTGTGCGTCGTTCCCCTTACTTACGCGTTGCCAGAGCCCGCAGGTTTATTCTCCGTCCCGTTAATTTCTATGTCCATGATTCCAACAATCATTCTTCAATTCATATAAACACCTGTTCGAGTTTTGTGTTTGTCCCGTCTCTAATTATAACCAACAACCTTTTGTTGTCTTCATCTAAGTAATAATAAAAATTGTGTAAACATGTAGTTTCCAATTTTGACGGTTTAGCCTCCATTTCAATTCTCATGAGGTTAAACTTAAAGTGTTTTCAATGTTAATTTTCGTTTTTCGGACTCAATGTGATACCATTACATTTTATTTCGACAATACACTTTCTCTCCAATTTTATACAATATAACAGGTAATTCATCTTTTACTATTATCATATGGCTTCGTTTTTTTACTAGTTGTATTTATTAATTAAGTTTCAGTTCACAATCGTTTTGTTATTTTCTGATTTTAGTTTTATTTTCAACCTTAAAAAAGACACAAAGCCGTGACAAAACGTCGGTATTGGATTGATAAGACACTTTTATTTATTTGGAATAAAAGGTCAAATGTGGAATTAGAACGGATAACCAACATAATTAATTTCTCCTTTCCTCGTTTTTGGAAAGTTTACATCATAGTTCACGTTCGAAGAAAGCATAATCTACGATACTTATTTCGGATTTTCTCAAAGTTTCTCAGGAAATTATTATTCTGTGGATTGTCTCATATTATGTAACACTAACTGCAGGTTTTGAGGTTTACTACATTCAATATACAAATATTATATATACTTTTGCAAAATAAATTGGCAGCCTTGCTTAATTGCATCCAACTGCCTATTAGTATACGTTGTTATAGAAAAATGTAAAGTATGAAAGGACCGATACCGGTGAAAGAAGTATCGATACTCGATAGTATCGACTTTGTAAGTATCGGTATCGAGTACCCGATACTCAAAGTATCAAGTAGGTATCGCCCATCACTAATAACTGGGGATATTTTCCTTTAACAATTCATTGATATAAAAACTCATTTTTAGATTTTTCTTAGTTGTCGGTGTTTTTTTTTCAAATAAGGAAGAATTGTTAACCCGCAGTTATACCTTGTGGATTTTAGAATGTTCTAGAAAAGTTTCGAGTCTTTGTGGTATACGAACATATCGTACGACAACTTTTCGAAGAGGCAGCCTCAGACGCAGCACATTTGTTCTAGAGATTTAAAGTTTATCCGAATAAATTCTAAATATCGTGAACTATCAAACTTTGGTTCAGAAATTTTTTGCACCAGTTTTGTAGATTTTTTGGAATTTTTTCATTTTGGCTAGTGGATTCACAAACACTTGCTAAACTTCACTTGCAAAATCTTTCGGATATCAATGTCACATACCATATTGTGCATCGTCCTAATGAGTTTATCCAATCTAAAATTTCGAGCAAGTAAAGGTACTTTGTTTCTTTTGTAGAAGGATTTTCATTGGAAGACATGATGGGAAATTATAATACTAAAATTAGGATTATCCATTATCTACTCTAATGAGTATTTGGAAAATGCTATTTTTGCAGAACTTTACATTTGAATATATGTACAAAAAACAACGGTCCCTGCTCTCTTATGAATTCAATCAATTCATTATTCTATTATACTATGGGTACGTAACTATTTCATTTAAGGTCAACTCCTCATTTGAAACATCAGGTAAACAAATCACTTATGGTCGCTAGTAAATGCTCAACTTGCATATTATATTTCCTAGGAAAATTCCTCGTCATTTCTAAGTACCTGAGTGACCTAAAATTCGACACTTATTTGATTAAAGTAAATGCTCCGAGTTTCATTGAGAGCTTCTGCTATGGGTGTTGATCTCTTGCTACAGTGAGAGGACCAAAGCTTTATAAGCATGATGTCACGTAGTCATGATCACCACACGTTATAGTGACACGGAGGCTTATAAGACTCAATACAAAGTAAAGTGATTAAAACCATCAAACACAATTTCGGGAGGGTTGTGTATGTATTTTGAGTGCAGTTTATTTCAATAAAAGGTAATATTTCAAAAAGAATGATTCGATTATATTTCATTATAGATCTATCACTTTAATCATTTTTTCAATAAATTATTTGAAATTGTAAAAAAACCGTCTTTCCATGCGACTTATTGAGATTATGACAATTCCCATAATGAAATTGAAACGATTCTTTATAACTAGATCATTTTAGGAGCAGGAGATACCTGTGATTGTACTTTTTTTTGTTAAATTACACTAAAAGTCGATTAATGGAATCGTATTGTTACTTTCATATTCCATTGAAATATTTTTCTTATTTAGGTATTCCTACCGATTCTTATTATTTCTTTTTCTGCTAATTCATAAATATTTATCATGAAAAAATAATTCATTCTATGTTTATTGCATAAATGATAGTTGAGAATTCTATAAAATATATTTTCCAGGAATTTTTGTTGGATGAAGTCATATTGAATTTTTATAAATATCCATATGATTCCAAATCTAATTTGATCGGATTTGCGCAATTTTCCTAACACTTTCAACGTTGAAATTATATAATCATGACATTCAATGAGAATGAGAGAATAATGAATATAGTTTTTTTTCTAAAGAAGAATATTATTAATAATTATCAAAACGAGCAACTCATTCAACTGGAAATTTTCAAATTATATGATATCCTATTACATGAAGAAATAGTTTAAGGAGGAAAATGCATTGATATCTAATATTGTAATAAATTACTTGATTTATTTTCTCCTTCTAATTTTTGACAGGATTTTATTTCTATCCATTAATGAATCAAATGAATTTTTTTTTCCTATTCTCTGAATTCCAGGCCGTATCTTGTTGAATTTATATTATATTTTTATCAAAAGAATGTTTAAAGAACCCAATGTAACGTAAGAGAACTCCACAATAATTTCATCAGTGTTTCAGAAAATTTCATAAAGAATTTTCCGAGAGGAATCTTAACTCATATTCTGTTCTCACAATATCTCTTCATATATTTATTTTTCCCGATATTGAAATGAATTCAATTTAATTGAAAGGAGAGTACCTTCTGATTATAGATTTATCGCTTTCACGATGATCCATTATGATGGAATAAGGTATTTCAGTTTCGATCGAGCTGCAACGTTCGCGAAACGTCGATACATTTTTTGTAGTTTTGTACACGATCGAAACCCGAAATACCTTATTCCATCAAGAGTACCTTCTATTTGACGTATTTGGTGAAATGAATTTTTTTTTCACTTACTCCGTCATGTCATTCTATTTCTACATTTCCTATTATTGTTTTTCTATTAATTCAATTTTTATATTTCATTCCGAACTATTGTAGGATAAAAAATGGCGATGTTCACTTCCCTTCTTCCGGTTGTTTGCTTAGTGAGTTTTTTTTCCGATGTAACAGCATTGCCTGTTGAGAAAGGAATAAAAAAGAATTTTGAATCCGAAGAATTTACGATAGACTCACTAGAGGATGAAAATACTTCAACCATCTGGTCTGTCTCCAAAAAATTATTGGAAACCCCTCCAAGTCAGGGGACGACGGAAGAAATCATGATAAGAAATAAACGCTGGACTGATCAATCCACGTCATCGACGACGCGAAATCCAGGAATGGACTACAAACCTTGGTTGTTTGCTCTTTAGATTATCAAATTAAGAACGGCTATGGGAATGATATATAAGAAAAATGTTGAGAATTTCTGAACCTGAATGAATTGTATGTTTATGGTAAAAAGAATTGTACATCGTCTTAAGAGATTCATTCAAAAGTTCTGCTGTCGAAGTTTGATACATTGTATAAATATTTTTCGCAAAATTTCATTCTTCAACTATGGAAAGGATAGCCGCATTCGTATAATGGGATATTTATTGTTTTGGACCAAGCGCAAAGAGTTCCTGACAACATAAAAATTAATATTTGAAAGATATTTTCCATATTACGCTAAAATGTATTTTTTCCTGGGTTTGAATTTTAACGTAATCGATGAAAAATGGGCGGAATGTACTGATGCGCAAAATGACTCCGGGTCGAGTCGGGTCGAGGTCTCGGATTTTCGGGACGGGTCAGGTTCGCGTTCGAGTTCAAAGCTCAACCCGAAAACTCAGGAACCCAACAAGAATTGACTAGGCAAAATGATCAACATTTTTGGATTCAGCATGCCCAAGTTACCGTGGTTCAAATGTTGTCTATTTGGAGCGAAATTGCTTTTGGCCAATGTTATGCAAGAAAATAATTGATTCAAAATGACTTCCAAAGATTAAGGTCCAAATATACTCGAAACAGAAAATTTTATGTCAATTATTTAGATACTCACTATAACTTTTCATCAGTTTCATTGTTAGATTAAACTAAATTATCATTGAGCAAAAATGAATAATCGAGAAACCAATAATTCATTATTTATTATTATGTGTTTTATCATTCTAACCATAGAAAACCGGCAAGCGTATTCGCTTCATCTCTATTTTTGGAAGATAATATCTTTTAATAAAACATGTATTGCCGATATATCATAATTCAATTTTCTACTTATCTACAATTTTCAGCAATATGTACAATGTTTGTTATTTTGACTTTACTTTGGTTATTAGATTCTAAG
>WSXT02126150.1:0-10823 GCA_011762715.2 Neuroterus valhalla
ATTTAAAACTATTCAATACTCCATAATTCCATGATTAATTAAAAAAGTTCTGATTTGTACAATTTTTTAGTTAAATTTCTTAAATTTTAATTTAAGGTCATACTCTCAAATTTTGAACGCTTTGAGCTGAAAAATGTTTCTTTTCAAATACTTCATAAATTCAAAATAATTTGAACCTACCTCTGATTTAATTATTATTTATTTAATTATTATATTTAATTTACATCTGATTCAGGTGAATCATCTTTTCCAGGTAGGTTCAAATTATTTTGAATTTATGTAGTGTTTGAAAACAAACATTTTTCAGCTCAAAGCGTTCAAAATTTGAGAATATGACCTTAAATTAAAATTTAAGAAATTTAACTAAAAAATATTGTACCAATCAAAACATTTTTAATTGATCATGGAATTATGGAGTATTGAATAATTTTAAATAATCTTTTTTTAATATTCGAAGATTGCAGATCGCAATTTCATACAAAACAACAATTTCAATTTGGGAGAATGGATTCTCGTATAAAAATCGTTCACTATTGAATAATTTTATCAGATTTTATATTGGAAATCCCGAATGGAAAGGTCTCCAAATCTATAAAAATTTTCAGCTCTAAGCTTGAAAATAGACATTAATTGAATACGCATTCAAAGTCTTTCAATTTGAAATTGAATAAGTTTTAATCAGTAAATCTCAAATATAAACATTTCTAGAATTACCTCTGAATCATAACATTTCGAAAAAAAACTTTATTCAAGAACGTTGGAGATTGTGTAACACCATACAAGGGAAGAGAATAAATTACATTAAATTACAATTGAAAATTTGTTTTGAATCAAAAATTAAATAATTTGAATTCCTATCATTTTGAAATTACACTCTCATGAAAAATGTACAATTTTCAAATCAGATATTGATATGCTGCGAAATCATTCATTTTACAACTCTTTCGTTTAGAAAATATTCAATTTAAAACCCTCCCGAATTGAAATTTTTCAACTGAAAATAATTGTAGATTTGAATTCTCGAATATTTAACCTGAAACTATTCAATTCGTAAAGTGTTATTGTTTTATGCAAAAAGCCAACTTCAGATTTTCAGGAGATATTTGATTGTTTATTTTACAAGAAAAGCTTAAGATCCAAGTGCCCTGAAAGCGAGGTTACGAGAATTTCCCCGCCTGTATGTGCTTTTAATGTATCAGAAAATTTTTCAAATATTTCAGTAAAACTGCCACAGTAATCACTGGTATTCTTATTCCCACTGATTAATGTGGTAATTTTCAACCACTTTTTTTTACAGTGAGGTTAATAACTCTTGAATGATTCTGGAATTAGTTTGAAAAGATTCTATGGAAGCCTTAACATTCATCTACAAATGTTATTTCTTATTAAATTAGAGAATGAAAAAAAACTTGATATGAGTTTATTGATGATAAAATATTAATTTCCTTAAATTATAAAGGAAAAAATGAATTTAGTAACCGAAGGCAGTAGCTAGGTCGCTGGGTGGTGATTCTCGAGTCGTCGAGATCTCGAATGTTTAATTGCTTGAATTAATTATTTTTATTTTTAGAACTATGTATTGAAGGATGAATCATGTGAAATCCTGTCTTTGTGTGAAGATGAAACTGAAAAAAAACTATGCATTATAAATGGCTCTTTTATACCAAATATACCTCGAAATTGCTACAGGAATAACAATTTCAGATCGGCAAATTCCAAATCACTGTCAACGTGATATGATTTTTTCCCCAATCAAGCTTTGAATTTTGTCTCCAAGGACCTCGTTAAGGACAGTTTCAAAAAACTTTTTCCAAGAGAAATCTTTAGTTTCCGTGGATCCTCTAGATTATACCCGAACTAGGTATTCTAAAACTTCCCTTTCAAGAATGTTTCAAGATGTTTTCAAAGTTAGAAAACAAGTAATATTCAACAAGCATGACATTTCTTTAGATTAGCAAGAAATGTTAGAAAAGCAAAAGGAAGAGAATACCTTAGAATGAATACCTTAGTCTAGCATGGTATTTTTGGTTTTAAGCCTTATCAAACATATATACATATATATATTTCTAAATGATACGAAGTAGACATAAAAATCTCCTCAAGTAAATTTGCAGTAAATGTTGGAGCCAAAAGCCTCCAAAATAGACAATCCTCAAATGCGAATGATTTTTAAAATGTGAACTTTTAAAAAACTTTGAAATTAAATAAGTTTCATTCTATCGCTGAGAAATAGAACATATTTCCGCGAAAAGTATTCCTTGTAAGTTGAATCGTGTCGAAAGTTTAAAATTTCTGCGATTTTTAATTTGATGTGATTACTTGATCAACAGTTTTTTCTGTTAGAAAATGAAAATTTTTTCCTGCTTTCGACTCTCATGCAATGAAATTTAATTGTCAGACTTATAAATTATCATTATCAATCTGCATAATCCAGACAGCGACGACAGTTGCGGGGATTATTCCTTATCTGTTCGACACAGTCGGGAAACAAATGATAATGCAATCAAACAGAGCTGAAAAATGCATGATGTACAAAAATACCATGGATTGCTGGGTGAAAACATTTAAATGAGGTCTTCTTCAAAGGCGCTACTTCGAACCTTTTACGAGGAACTAGAGGTGCTCTAGTGTTCATTTTTCATGATGTGGCCAAGGAGTTGATTGAAAAAGATATATCTAAATAATGTTTATGAATTTTCACTTGCAATGCCTTAGAATATTTGAATGTGACTTAAATGACAATAATTAACTTGAATTAAATCATATGTATAAATTAATTCTAGCATATTTATTTTCTAAGATAAAAATAGATACATTATAGACATCTAAACTTAGTTTCAAACAAGATAAGATTAGAAAAAATATGTACATATATATATTTATATTTATACATTTACGAACTAAGTTAAAGAACCTGATAGTTGGAGTACACGTATGAATCAGATAAGTTGGAGGATCTTAGAACGTTTTATGGCGAAGTGTATTTGCTCTTTCTCGGAACATTTTCTGGAAGATCAATTTAGCATTGTATGTCGATCATAAATGTTACGCCGCTGCTCCCTAACTTGTCTTTTCCACTTGTCTTGCTGGTGTCCAACACGATTTAGAACGTTACCTCTAACACCCATTGGATGGGACATCCCAGGTGCAGACGTGTCATCCTGTTGGAATTTTTTACAATTTAGACTACTCTCTTATTTCTAGTAGTAAAAATATAGTTTACGTTCATAGGACTGTTTCATTTGAAATAAGGGGACAAAAGATTTTTTATGCCAGATTAAAGTTCATGCGAGTACCTCTTCGTTGTTGTGTTCAAGATAACCAGTGCCAGCTTTATGTAATCTCTTGTTAAGTAGTGGATCCAAGCAAATCAAGAACAGCATATAAATTACCAGTAATGATATCACCCATATAACGATGATCACGACGATCTAAGAAAGAAATCAACACTTTAATATTTTACTTATTTTAATATTATGAATGTTAATAAATCCAGGAATTATATTAAATTAAGATATCTAGTTTCAGTTGAAAATTGAATGGATTATTTAATTAAAAGTTCAAACTCATGCAAGTTTTCAAGGTCACAAATTATATACTTCAATGAATGAATTCCAGGTTCCACTTCCTTTCAATTATGCATCAGAGTTGAAAGAAAAACATGAGACGTTGATGAGAAACATGACATGCATATACTTTCACTGCTTCATTATTTGCAAGAAAACTTTTTAACAAATAATTACTGATCATTTCAAATTTTATTCCCGAGTTTTTATTGAAAGATTATAATAGTTCTATTGAATTTCAAAGGCGTTACATATTGTTTAACGAATTTCTAAATTATTTGATTAGTTAATTTGGAAATTGAAGTGTCATCAACCTAGGAATTCCCGATTTTACTTTTTGATCGAGATCAAATTTGCATTCACATTCAGAAGTAACTTACCTTGATGATCGTAGTGTTTCTATTCTCATATTTACAATCACACCTAGGACAAAATATCTGTGCCTTATCTTTGATTTCCTTGCCAAGATGCGGCAAGACAGCTCCTTCACAAGTGCTGAAAAAAGAGTGAGGAATTATTTGCTTCACCTTAACGTTCATTACACGAACAATAGAAGAGTTCTTGAATATATTTACCATTGCAAAGGTGGAACATTTGAAATAAAATTTAGACGATCTTTCGAGGACTGTGTGGTGTTGAGAACAGATGAGAGACTTGGACAGATGCATTTGCATCTTTTATCATCATAAGACTGGGCCTAAAAGTTATCAAATCGCATGAAAACAACGATATTTCGATATTAATACCCCATTATCCAACAATTAATGAATGAAAGTTCCACCTACCTTGCATTGTGTGATAAAGATGAGGGCCACTGGTACCAACAGAAACAAATTCTTCCACATTTTTTCTAATCTCGTTAAACGGAATGAAGTATTTTTATATGTCAGAAATTTGCAACAACTTTTACTTTTTCATCACTTATTACATTGATTTATGAAGATGCGAATAAAATATTCCTCACTACGTGCGTCCATATTTATTCAACAGATGTTTTTGACAGCTGTGTCACGACGACAGAGGGCAGTAGAGGACAAACCCAGTAGCGTAACTACTAGACGGCATTTGCGAATATTAAGGTATAATAAATTTTCGTTGAGTAGGTAAATGCAGTTTTATTGAAAAGGATAAAACTGCAGTGAAAATAATTTTAGCTCAAAGGATTGTCCACTATAAATGCAGCAATGCTGGAATTTAACTCTTCAAGAATCATACTAAATTGACGAGAATTATTGATTCAATTTAATTAAACATTTAACATGGGGAAGGCATGAAAATTAAGAAATAGGCAATCTTCTTGTTTCCCTGTTTCAACCCAATTTTTTCAGATTCTACTTCTTTACACAGTTATGCTGGAACCTATTTTCTCTAGTTACGCTTCTGAAGCATGTGCAGATGGCTTAGAGCCCCTGGAGCGCAAGACCCCAGAAGAGAGTTGCCATCTTTGATACGATTTTTGAAAACTGATTTTCCAAATGCTGTAATTCAATCATTATGACTCGAGCAAACAATGTTTCTTCTTTATTTAACAATGAAACGCATCAAACTATGAAATTACAAGATCCTTATTTCCACTTAATAACCAAACAGTCAATTTTCAACTATAGAAGATGGCGCTTTTTGGAGTGACATTGTTCTCTAGTGTTGAAGAGACTGTATGCATCGAAAGGAAACGTCACTTGATGAAAAAAACCAAAAATGAAAACATAAGTGTCAGATTCTGCGGCGCCATGCCATGCTGTGGACGTCTTTCCGTTCAAGAGTGAAAATCCCCCCTACACACTTTTCAATCCTTCCTTTTTCATTCCTGAGAATAAAAAATAGTTCTGGTAGTTTTAATTGTGCAATCCTTTGTCAGACAAGAGTTAGCGTGATTTATAACTCAGTGCATTCTGAGTTACACTTCAGCGGCAATCGTTTTTGAATTATTTACAACTTTTGTTGTTGTTGTTGTAATCACTTCAGTGTTCAATTGTTTTATCAGCAAGTAACTCTTTCTCATTCAAACAGAAAATCGAGGAAACTATTGCAGATTTTAACATCAGGTAAGTAAAATTACTTGTAAATATGAAATCTCTAATGTGAAATGCGATGTGTGAGTGTTTGTTGACAATAACTTTTTTTCTGGCTTGAATTTCTGAAAATATTTTGAATATGTTATTCTTAGAAAGTTTGTAAAACATTTTTTGATTTGATTAAGTTATATTATCTTATAATCAATATAGTCTGGCATAGTTTTCAAGTAAGTAACTTTAACCTTATAGGCGGGAGGATTATAATACGATACAGGTAGTTGCGTTTCTTTCAAAATGATGTTAAATTGTTTTAAATATGCATGGAATCAGTATCTTAGTTTTTCATTCGCAAAATTTATGTTCAAGATTCTATTTTACAAATCCAAATATTAGTTTGACCCTTCAGAAAGCATTTAAAATACAGAACCTGATAGACGTTCTGGATTAGTATCTTCAATTCTTTATAATGAGATGAAATTGCTTTTTTTTTAAATAAGAATAGTTCTTATTTATAGTGCATTCTTAAAAGTATATTGTTCGTGATAGTAATCGGGAAATATTTGGCAATCGATTTATTGCCCTATTTCAATTTCAAATTTCTGTGAATTGGGATACTCCTTAGATGACACTGTTATATAACTGTGATGTAACAGTTCAAGAACTGAAAATAACAGCTTGGGTAACAGGTTTAGAACATACTTGGACGGTGGTTCGAGTAATGTCTCCAAATGGATGTATCAGCTCTGTAACTGTTGCGGAACCATGTTCTGTGGTCGTTCTGTAACAATTCTAGAACAGCGTTATAATATTGAACAAAAATACGTAACTTCTATAGCTCTCTATAATAGCTTCTAAATTTTCTTCACACTTACGAAAATAACTTTTTCATTCCACAGTAACGTAAATTCTATATTAGTATAGAACATTGTATAGCTGTAACATTGTTACAGAAGAATGTGACCTTCATGTTTCGTTCTTGGAACACGTGTGGCATTCTAGTGATTTGATTTGCGATAGGATACGTATTTTATATTCCATTCGTAAAAAAACTTTGAGACTTGGAAGGATTGAATTTATGGAAAAATTATGTAATGTGCGAAAAAAATTAATCGACCAAAGTTATTCACTCAAAAAAGATCTATCAATTTGTTATTGATAATTTTTTTATGGACCCTGTAGTTTTATTTCAGCCATAAAAATGAAATGAAATATTTTAGAAACTTAATTTTTAAACAAGCGACACAAGATATTCAAAAAATAAATAGACAATAGTTTTTCACACAAATACGTGATACAATTTTCACATTCTCATCATGATGAGAAAGGATTGGTTTCATGTGAAAATCGACATTCACGAGATTGTGGTTTCCTAGCAGTTGATGAAATAACCACTGAATCTCAAACATCATGTTTGCTTTCTTCTTTTTCCTCACTTTAAAAATCATAATGAAAATAAAAATTATATTCGAGTCTTTTAATGTTTCTTACTGATAAATAGTAAATACTTTGATTTTTTGCAAGTTTCTTGTTTGAGTTTTGTGGTAAGGGTAGGAGTGATTTTCTAGTAAACGACAAATTCTTAATGACTTTACATATTTATTTTTATTTTCATATCTTATCCAAAGTAGGTTTTTAAGTCGAGAAAGAAAAAAAATATCAAACAAATTTTTAAGTATTAAGCCAAACAATTTTCGAAATAAAAATATGAATTTTGAGCAAGATACTTGAACCCCAACCGGAACAGATTGATTTCCTACCAAACTGCTGCGGTTTTAACCAAAAATATGAAATTTTCACCAGAAGAGATGAATTTGCGGAGCAGGAAGAAGAAATCAACCAAATAAAAAAATAGTTAGTCATGTAAGAAATGTCAACAGGAAAAAAATTCATTTGCAAAAAAATTGTAGTATTTCTAACAATAGATACATTTTTATGTAAGACTAACCGAATTCGATCGCTACCAAAATAAATAAATTTTTACAATAAAAAGACGAATTTTCATCAGAATAGGTTAATTCTCAAACAGAACAGATTATTTTTCAACCAAAAAAGAGATTAACTTTTAACCAAAAAGTTGAATTTCCAATCAAAGAAAATAGAATTTCTCCCATGAAAGATAAATTTTCTCGTTGAAAACACAAATTTTCAATAGATGAGTTGAATTTTCGAGCAAGAAAATTTTTTTAGTCAGGATAGAACAAACAATGTCTTACCAATTCTTTGATTTTTAAGGAGAGAAGCCAAATTTCCTATACAAGACAATGAATTTTCAACAAGAAGGTTAATTTCATATTCAAATGAATAAATTTTGAAGGAAACAATCATATTCACAACCAAAAAGGAATTTTTCTTAAGCAAAAATGTAATAGTGGACTTTTTCATAAAAACAAATTATCCTTTGTCCAAAAATAGAAGAATTTCATTATTGGGTTATATTAACAATAATATTCAATGCAAAATACTTTTTATATAATATTGTAAAATTGTCCGCTTTAAAGTTGAAAGTCCTAAAAAATTAACAATTTGGAATCGAAAAATATTTGTCAAAAATCCAAATAAAGCAATTTGAAATTTACTTTTAATTTTCAATGGTTGCAATCATAGTTCTGAATTTTCATGTCAAACGCTGAATTTAAATTTTGTTCTGTCATAAATTTTAATTTTGCAATTGAAAATGAAATGTTTGAATTTGAAAACGAATAATAATTAGCAATTTGGAAATTTTTAATTGTCGAACGATATAAATGTACAAATTTAATAGGGTATGATTATGGAAAAGTTTTAAGATCAGAATCATTCATAATAATTAACGATCTTCACAGTAGTTTATAAATGGAGTCCGGATTTGTTCAATTTTTAACATTTTGTATTATGAATCATCAAGTTTAAATATTTCCTAGTAAAAATTACATTATTTTGAAGGTTTTTTTTTTGGATAATAAGATTTTATAGGATTTGATAGGGGTAAGTCTTTTACGAAATTACAAAAATAAACTTCCACTGATCTTACTTCGAATATTTCAGAAGTCTCTTTTTTCAAATTTTTCTAAAATTATCTTCGGTCTTGCTACTTTTGTTCTTCATCTCCTTTTATGGATGGAAACTTACGTCGAGAAATATTTTGAGTTTTCTTTGACAGTGTGTCAACGCCCGGTGGGCACAAAATTTAAGGGCGTAAATAGAACGTTCTGAAATCGTTTCTTAGACGTTACCCGTCGAAAGACGTCTCTAGAACGGCGTTTAAAAAAAAGTCTCAAGTCAGGCAAATAAATAAAATTCCAAAAACGACTTACGTTCCTAAAATGTTTTTATGACATATTTAAAACATTGCACGTTTTTGGAACGTTATTTGGTCTGACTTATGACATTTTTTAACGTTCCAAAACGTCTGCTGTTGTTTGTGCCCACTGGGGGATTCAAGATTTTCCTAAATTACGAGTTAGTGTGATACGTGTAAGAAACAAACACTAAAATCCCAATTTTACAACCTTTCACTTTCCTAACAGTATTGAAATATACACAGACCGTCATTATGCGTGTTTTCTTCAATTTTTCTGTCATTTTCAAAAATGTTAATGAAAATTAAACAATATAATTTTATCTGTTATGAACGTTCCAATATGATATCAAAAACTAACCTATATTCCATGTTATATCTCTTCAGAAATTATTTAAAAATTAAGCTTCTATATACATGTATATTAGGGTGGTCTGAATTTTTTTTTACGAATTTCTATCCCAGAATGCGAATAAGATATTACTTTTCGAATGCCACCCCCATAAATCTGTTTTATAGGGCCCCAAAAAAAACCCATAAGTAAAAAAATGAGTTTTTCGAGTTTTTTGCGCTAATTATGATTACGATTTTTTATCAAAAAAATTTTTTTAAACAAATCGTAAATGTTTATAGCTATCTTCTTCTAGATTAATACTAAATAGCTGCGGTTTTTTCCTGAAATTTTCAACTCTTAATTATTTTTCAACAAAAATGCAGTAATAATATATTCATGCTAGAAACATAATTGTTTAAACAATTGGGTATCATTGCCAATAATATTTTCTTTGCCTAATGATAGAAAATTGCGTTTTTTTTTAATTTTCAACTTTTTGCCCACCTTCCACTTGAAGTGAGTTAATATTCAATTTAATATAACAAAAATAATTCTTCAAACAAATTATCATTTTTTATGGCTTTCTTCTCTTAGATTAGTCGATTAGTGCTAAAAAGTTGCGGTTTTTTCTAAACTCTTAAGCTTTCAGTCCACTTTTCACTTATTGAGGTAATAATTAATGCGAATTAACAAACATGCTTATTTGAACAATTTATTATTGTTTATACCCATTTTCTCTTAGATGAGTGCTAGATAGTTGTGGTTTTCTTTGAAATGTTTAACTTTGCACTGAATTGAATTTGAATGGAATTCAATTAGATTGAATTAGATTGAATTGATTTGATTCTTGGTTAAATTAGATTGTTTTTTTTTTAATAACATTTTTTTTAAATATGAACCATTATATTTTTGATTAAAATTTTATATTTTCAAGTCGCAATTCGACTCTCTGGTTGAAGTTGAACTACTTCCTTAAAAATTCAATTTTTGCGTTAAAGATCCATAATTTCAGTAGGAAATGCGGAATTCAAAACTGAATGCATTAGTTCACAACTGAAAAGGTAAAGCAAAGTTAAACTTTCCAGAAAAAACCGAAACTTTTTAGCACTAATTTAAGAGAAGATAGCCATAACCAATAATAATTTGTTTCAGCAATTATTTTTGTTGAATTGAATTAAATATGAACTTACTCCAAGTGAAAAGTGGGTAAAAAATTAAAAATTTCATAAAAACTGCAAGTTTAGCAATAATAATAAGTTTTTCAAACAATTTTTTTTTCAATATGAATCAATTATTACTTCAATCTAATTGAAAAGTGATAAAAAGTTGAAAATTTCAGGGAAAAAACCGCAACTATCTAGGAGAATATATCTATAAACATTTACAATTTGTTTAAACAATGATTTTTGCTAAAATAAATTAAATAATTACTTACTTTAAGTGAAAAGTGGATAAAAAATTGAGAACTTCAGATAAAACCGCAACTCTGTAACATTATTATTCTAAGAGAATATTGTTATAATTCATAACTAATTGTTTAAACAATTATTTTTGTTAACTCTAATTGATTATTACTTCGCTACAACTGAAACGTTGGAAATAATTTGAAAAAAAATAATTGAAAGTTGCTA
>WSXT02126161.1:0-24948 GCA_011762715.2 Neuroterus valhalla
GAGATTTCATCAAATCCGCGAAAGTCAATTTTCACATAAAACCAATACCTTCTCATTCAGAATGAGAATGTAAATATCTTTTAGATCCCAGTTAATCAATGCAACTTCGTATTCCTAATTTATAATGTAATTAGAAATAGATGAAGATTACATTTCTCAAAGCTCTTTTGGCTTCAAGGTACACATTCTCATCGTGGCACTCGCGCTTCACGCTCGACTTTTGACGGAAGTTTTTATATATGTAAGTTTATTATCTAAGATACTTCCACAAAAGAAATCGAATGCGCTGTTTATTATACAAGAAACAAGTGTATCAAAGACCGACTTGATCTGTTCATTTTTTGTTGAGTTATCATGTTTACAGACGGGCGGACATGCAGACGGACACCATCGCTAGAACAGGATTTTCGGCTTCAGGTGGTCCTTAAACGTAGAGCTCCGTTGAAAATTAAAGATGTGGAATTTGGGGTGATGCTAAGAATTCTCATTTTGATTTCTTTTCCTAAACTTTGAAAACGCCACAACTCTGAAAATTTCGTTTTTATAAAAAGAAATCCTTCGGGCAAATTGTTTCACTTTTTACGTACTACAAGAAGACATACTTACAATTTTTAGTCTTGGAAAAAAAAGTCCAAAAAAGTTTTCAAACTTCTCCCCCTCTTCTTTCTTTGATCCAGAATAGCTGGTTAACGAACCCGACTTGTCTTTTTGGTCCTTCGAAGTGGCTACCAAAGCACGATCGAACATGATCACTCTTTCGAAAGTTATCGAGTTCGCAAAATATTTTTGATTATTTTGTGTGCGATCAAATTTGGAATTTTCGATTTTTTGAAAAAATTCGAAAATTCGTATTGACGATCTTGTAGGGCTACCAAGAAGAAACATTTTTTCTCTCTGACTATCTTTTCAATCTTGCGTTATTTGGCTAAGAATTCTCATTTTCTTTTATATTTTTGAATTTTGAAAACGCCACAACTCTGACAATTTTGTTTCTATCAAGAGAAATCAATTGGATAAATTGTTCCATTTTTTATGCAATATAAGAAACCATACTTACAATTTTCAAGTCTTGGAAAAAAAAGTCCAAAAATTTTTTGAAAATGCTCCCCCCCTTTTATTTTTCATCCAAAATAGCTGTCTAACGAACTCGTCCTTTTTTTTGCACCAATCAAGAAGTGTGTCAAAGGCCGATTTAATCCGTCCATTTTTTCGTGAGTTATCGTGTTTACGGACGGCCGGACGGACATACGGAAATACAGACCAACAGACAGACTCCATCGCCAAAACTGGAGTTCGGATACGGGGGGTCTCGAAACGTGCAGATCCGTTGAAAGTTCCAGATGTGAAATTTCAGACAATTCTAATACTTTCTCAATCATAAATGATGAGAATGTAAAGAAATAACATAAAAGTGCTTTTTCATTATTCGTATGAAATTCGTGATTATCAAGCTTTGTCCTATTCTTTGCAAAAAAAAAGAAAGATTCTACCTCCGAAAACCAAGAAGAGACTTTGAATGAAGTGGATAACCCTTCAGTATAAAATTTTCAGGACTCAGACAGAGGATATATTATTGGAACCTTAACATATGGTTACCCTTATCATATTTTTATACTTCAAACCAAGAAAAATTCTATGAGAAATTGAATAGATACTTTTTATTTGGTGCCATGTTGGCGGAAAATTATTATTCTCCACTCAGGCTCAATGTTTGTTTTCGATTCAAATAATGGAAAATCCGATTACCAAAAAACTCAGACGAGACCGCGGACGGAGTTAAAAACACTTTAGGATAAATTCGCAAACCTCGAAAAAGGGATATTTTTACGAAAGCCCGACGTATGGTTAACTCAATCATACTTAGTGATCCATAAATTAAAACGCAGTATATGAGAAACTGAATTTCAGTTATTCATGCAGAAGAATTGTTTGCTTTGTGTGAAATCAGTATTTTTTTATCGTTACACACACAAGTTTTTCTTTTATATTTGAGCTTTTTCTCAATGAAGCTAAATTATTTTTTCCAAAATTCAACTAGTTTGTATTTAGGCAGTTATGTGAGAATTTTGAACAGTTTCAAAATACCAACTCTTCAACTATGTTTTGCCCTGGGAACCGCACAAATAATAGGACACTATTTGCAAATTCACGAACTATATTCGTAATAGCTTTAAAAGCATTAGAATTTATTCACACATCCCTTATCCTCTGTTCCTCCCTTCCTAACAAACTTACGAAGTACTTTGTCCACTCATTCATTTGTATCTCCTCATTTACGCCCTTTCTTTCAAATACCTTTCCTTCTCTTTATGCCTTTTATGGTTTAGCATTTTCTCATATTCTTGTTTGATTCTATTATACTCCCTTTTATCAATCCCTCTTTTCTTTCATTTACTTACGTATTCCTTGATTCTCTCTTTGCCATCGTTAAACTCGTCGTCTCACAATCTTTCTCTTACCTTTTGTCCCCCTCCTTTTGGTCTTATCTCTTCTCCTACCTTCTCAATCACTCCGTTCATTCTTTCTGATACCTCCTCCACTCCTTTCTCCTCTATTTCTCTCCGATTCGCATTTCTTATTTTTCCTCCGAATACTCTTAATTTATCTCCTTACCAGCGACCCATATTCACCTTCTTTTTCATCCTTACTTCCTTCTCCCCTCCGAATAGCCTCGGCCCACCGCTTCTCAACGCTGCTATTACCGAGAGATGCTTAGAGCCTATCTTACTACCCACTTTCATTTACACCATCAGCTTCCTCATCTTTTCTTCTGCTAGAATATAGTCAATCACAGTTTCCCCTCTTCCTAGAAACGTTATTTCGCCATCCTCGTCACTCATTGTATTGCCATTGCAGATAAACCATCCTGTCTCTCCTATCAGGTTGCGCAGTGAGTACACTTCCCTCCTTATCTTTTTCCCTATGTTTCGAATTCTTCATGAAGACAATCTGCTATTTATCCTATACCCCTACCTCCCTTGATCCCCTGTCGAAGCATTCAGGTATTCCTGTATCAAAGCCAGCCTCTGCCTCTTTTCCCTCCACCCGCTTTCTCATAACTTTCCATCCCTCATCCTCCCCCATTCCCCTGTGAAAGCATACTAACGCTAACCTTACTTACCACGTTAATTCTGCTTACCATTTTTCCATCCTTTGTTTCCCTATCTTCTTCTGATCCCTGTTCTACCGTCAACTCTTTTCTCAGCCCTGATAATATACCTCCCATAATTATTAGGTCCCACTTTTTTACTTTCCCCCAGAAACCTGTATCCTTGTTTTTTATTCCTGAAACATTACAAAGCGCTACTTTTATATCTCTATCTTCCGCTCCCGTTCCTCTTGTGCTTGTCTTCATTCGTTTACGACTTCCGCAAGCCCCGATGCGTTCTCCTTTCCATATTCTCTATTTTTCTTCCCAGATCCTCACTTCTCCGATTACCGAAATCCTGTCTCTCCCTACTATTACTTTGTTACCCTTACTTCTTCTCTCCCATACTGTCTGGTTTATCCCCCATTTCCGCCTCCTTTCCTGCCAAGTCATATCTTCTTCTTTTATTTCTTTCCTTCCTTCCAACAAGTTCTTTTTGTCCATTATCTCGAACCTTCATCTTTCTTCTCTGCTCCCCTTTTATTCTCTTCTCGACCTGCGATAATCTCCTACCTAGCATTTCCTTCTCTTCATTCCCTAATATCTCACCTTTTTCTGTTTTTTCACTAACCCTTATCTCAAAGTTTCTTCCCGCATCCTTTGCCTCCAGTTTGCTCAACATATCTTCTCTAACCTTCATTTCGCTTATTATATTTTCTTCCCTTACTTTCTGCCGATCTTCTATGTCTTCTAGTTTTTTCCAGACTTTCTTTTTTCCATACCCCGTCCCACTCGACCCATTTCTCTATAACTTTTATAACTCCCTCCTACAGCTCTCCTCCTTGTAACTTCATCTCCTCCAGATCCCTACGCACCTCCTTTTCAAATCCTTTGAACATTGCTACCATGCTCTTAAGCATAGGAAGCATCTCTCTCTGGTGTTTTCCTCTTCAATGTCGTCTTCTTACTGGAGTTTCTCCGTTCTCCCTCTTTATTCTCCGCCTCCCTTTTTCTTTTTTCCTCTGCCACTTTTTCTCCTCCACTAACCATTTCCTCACTGCTTATCTCTTCTGTGTCCCTTACATTTCATGAATCTATGTCGCCTACTACCACGAACCACTGTTTTTCCCTCTCCTTGTCAGCGTCTCGTCCCAGTCGTCACAATTGCTTTCGCCGCTTGCTTCGACCATGGAGGGAATGCTCCCCACCTCCTCCTTCTCCTTCTCCTCCTCCTCATATGTCAACGACTTATTACGGTCGCTACCACCCTCAGCTTACCCTTTGTTCGAACTCCGCGTTATAGGCATGCTCTTCTCCTCCCCACTTTATCTGCTGAGCAAGCTCCGCAACAAGATGCTCTCTCCACCTCGTGCCGTCCAACGAATCCAACCTAATCCCAAAACCTTTCTTTCTTTAGGCTTTCTTTCCCACTCCCTTCACTTCTACTCAGGTTTTAGCGCCACTCTTACTCGCCCATATCCTCCGCCCTCACTTCACTCTCCCTCTCAAATATTCAAATAAAATACTGCACCAACAAAACCTGCGTTACTTCACTGTCGGCACTAGGAACGGAATCCTCACTTTCAATCTATGCATATAAACACAACTATACAATTTCAATCGAAGACTCTTAGTCTAATCATCTTGATCAGTTCTAACGGGAGATTTTGTTCATCTTTTGCAAATTAGAAATCTGCTGCACCAACCCTTTTTACTAGTCAAATCTTCGAAATATTTTCACGTCATCTAGACCAGATGGAAATTCTTCCACTATTTACTACATCTTCCCGCGATAAAAAGACTGCCTTCCTACTCAATTTGACTGACGTCACATGAATCAGAAAAGCTTCTTCAATTGATCAGTACTGGAACATACTATGATTGATTTCTTGTGAAAGAAACACTCAGCAGTGTAGCGTTCTCTACAAGATGTGTCCAATATATTCTGCAATTTTCTAGAAAAATTGAAAGCCAGTGAAACAGCCGGCAGAAGTTTCTCCGTTATTCATAAGATTCATTTTTCTTCCTGAGTGGTCAGTTGGTCGTGGGGGCTAAGGCATGAGCTTTGGACCCAAGCGCTGTCTGGTGGTGGGTTCGATTACCGCCTCGCACTCTGGAAGAGCTTCGGCGGGCCACGGAGAGTCGTGAGTCCGGTACCTCTAGAGTTCTTTAGGTTCTCTAAGTATTAAGTAGCTTATAGATTTATTGCTTTCACGATGATCCATTATGATGAAATAAGGTATTTTGGGTATCGATCGTGTACAAAACTACAAAAAATTTGTCGACGTTTCGCGAACGTTGCAGCTCGCATCTTCAGGACTGGCCTAAAACTGAGGTTTTTAGGTTGTGGTGTTCTTATATATGCTCACAACGATGCCTGTGATTGGTCAAGGATTCCAGTGTGGGGATTGGTGGAATCTGATTAGTTAATCAGTTAAACCGGGAGAACGGAAAGCCAAATCGGATTGGTATTATATCCATTGGATAAAGAGCTGTTGCTATTGGTGGTTCGGAACGCACCTTAAACTGTAGGTCCCCCTCACCCCTGAGTTAGTGGTGAGGTGTGCAAAGAAATAGAGAGAAGGTTATACAGAGACTCTCAAACCCGTAACAGGGAGAGAGTATAAACAAAATATTCCAATATTCCACTTTTCTTCCTGACATGATTTCTATATTTTTGAATTCCACTCTCAGAAACACTTTTTTTCAAGCGCCATTCGTGGAAAACATTGTGAAGAGGTTACATAAGTAGTAAGAAGATCAAAGCTTGCATCAAAAATATATAAACATAATTAAATTTAATTCAGAATACTTTGAATGAATTTACCATGATGTAAATCTCAACCAAGTACAGTATAAATCATTCTCGCAAAGAGTGACCTTAATTTAGCGGAATTAACCTTGACCTCCTCAACATAAGGATAATGATCAGATTGGCTCGATTTTAGTGGGAGCATTTTAAATGACCACCATTTACTATCTTGAATCTACTTCCACTTTCTAAATCAGCAGTCGAGCGCCTAACCGCTTTGTCCTGGGGACTTACGAATTACGATAGACATTCTACATGTCTGCATATCGTAATGTACTATTATAGCCAGCCCCCACCTGAGTGTTCAGTGTATTGGCTCTCAACATACACAAAAGTAATGAAGAAAGGTATAAGGAAGGACTTTCGTGACTGGTGTCCCGTATCTCGGCATCTCTCCTGAGTCTAGAAAATCGCGTGCCACCGCTTGCACCAGTTACTGTTGCTGTTACTACTTATATATCGACCCGGCAACTTACCTAGGGTTCCAATGCGTGATTAACCCCGTTTCAAGAAGTTAATGAGTGTATAATATTTTACAGAGATGATGCTTGATTAAAAAAAGATTGTCTGACGAGGGAAGCAAGTTCATCTTTACTAACAAGATGGAAATTATCTGCAAACAGCCCTGGTGCCATAGCCAAGGGAAACAGATTTCGACGAGTTTATAGAAGCCAACTTCTGCTGCGTAGCACACGATATTTTGTTTCACACAAGTATCAACATGCATCTTCTATGCCTGTAGAGCAAGAATAAAATTGATGTTTAGAAGCCACGAGCGTCAGAGCTATTCTCGCACATGCTCATCGATCTGCATCACTAACAGCACATCACTAGTTAACCATTTATCCCGACCGATGGCGCTAATTCTGGTCAATGGTAGGATAGATGATCAGGCTATACCGACGATGATAAGGTAGGAGGTCTCTAGTCACCAAGTGGGCGAACTAGAAACCACCATTGACGCTGACTCTGGAAAGAATGTTTTTGGGTAGGTATTGCTACTACCGGTGTTTCGTCCCGGATTCGCTTGTGAGGAACTCGTCAGTGTGACTGACCACAAGCTAATCCTGCCACAGGCACCTTGGGTGAACCCAATTTTTGGTCGCCCATCCGCTTGCTAGCTGAGTCGACTGCTGCTTGACTTGGGCGATTGGAGTACGTTGGTGCACTGCTATGCTGGTACTGAAGTCGCTGCAGGTTGGTGTGATTTCGACACTGTGGTATTGCATTCCCGGTCCCTACACAATTATTGTGGAATATCTGACTCCTTAGCGGGGTAAATGTTCTTCCTACCTGGTCTCTAGGAAAGGAAAAAATTGAATTTGCGATGTGCGCACGCGCAAAGACGGCTTTGACGCTCGTGATATATAAATTGCAAATTTCTTTTCGTTCTGCAGGCATAATGAAGTGGCATGCAAAAACATGTGTTACAGAAAGAATAAATAACCTTGAAGTTGATTAAATTAGGATATTCTAGAAATTTAGCGTAGACATAAACCACTACAAATGTGGAACAGTCTTGATGTCGGTAAGGCCGGGATTTATGATACGACTTCTTCTCATTCATCTACTCGCGTGTGGTGAAATATTAATTTCAAAGAATGATGGACCCTGAAGTGACATTCAACGATTGTTTCGACAAGGATTTGGGATAAGACCGATACACTGGAGAAAAAGATAGCTTGAATCAAAGAAATGCTGTACTGAATATGTCCAATCGAATGTTTCTCTGGCCAAGTAAAAGTTTTCTTGTCTCAAAATATAATGTTTCCCAAATTAAAGGATTATTATTATCTCAAGAAAAATATATTTCTATCGAAAAAATATTTGACTGGGCGTTTTCAGAACTGAATTATTTTGATTCAAGTAAACTTTTTCCCTAATGTAGATATTGATGGAATTCATATTTTCCGTTGCATCCATTCTTTTTTTTTAACCGACCCTTCTTGAAAAAAATTGAAGAAAATGGTGAAAAAGTAAAAAAAGATCAGTAACAAATTAAAAATATACTTTTTAGTGGACTCAACGTAAAATTAAAACCACTTTTTCGACTACACTGGAAGTACGCACATAGTTTCGGGTCTGGGTATCAGTGGCCTTTGACCATGATTGGGCATGCTGTATTCTGCTCGAGAATGGGGCGTGGCGAGTGCCTCTTTTCAAACCCCTCGAGCCGTATCGCCCGCGAGCAACATTCTAGGAACGTCGGTGTGCGGAATTAGTATTTATCGACTTCAAGTGTATTGAAAACCTTAATTAGGAAGTGTAACCCGGAATTCCACGAAAAAAAATATTTTCAAAACACGTGATCCGTCGTGGGATGCCCGGCAGAAGTGATAGCTCCATATGATGGAAATTTAAGTTATTCTTATTTGAACTCTTTAAACTTGGAAAACAGTATGTGCGTTAGACTACATGGATGAATCGCAAGCTCCCTGTGAAGAGAAGAAGGAAAGAAGATGAAGAGAGGAAGAAACAAACATAAAACAAACAAAGTAAGAAAAGAAGGAAGAAAGAAAGAAAAAAAGAAGGGAAAAAATGAAGAAAGAAAAGAAAAGAAGAAAGGAATCGAGAATGTCAGTAAGGAAGAGAGGAGAGAAGGAAAAGAAGAAGGAAGAGAAAAAGAAAGGATGCAAGAACGGAAGTAAGGAAGAAAAGGAGAAAGGGAGAAAAAGTAAGGAAGGAAGAAAGAGATCAGAAAGATGGAAGGAAGAAAGAAAGAAGAAGGAAAGAAGGTTAGAAGGAAGGAAGGAAAAACGAAAGAAGAAGGGAGGCAGGAAGAAAGAAAGAAAGAAAATAAGAAAGCAATAACGGAAGTAGAAAATAAAGATAAGAAAAAAGAAAGCAGGAACGGACGTAAAAAAGAGGGAGAAAAAAGGCAAGGAAGAAAAAAAAGAAAAGAAGCAAGGAAACAGAAAAGAATGAAAAAGAAAGAAAGGAATAAAGGAAGGAAGAAAGCAAGCAAGAACGGGAGTAGGAAAAGAAGAAAGGACGAGAAGAAATGAAGGAAGATAAGAAGAGAGAAAGCAAGAACGGAAATAAGGAATAAAGGGAAAGAGGAGGGAAAAAGCAAGGAAGAAAGAAAGAAGGAGGAAGGAAGGAAGAAATAGATAAGAAGGCAGGAAGGTGAGAGGAATGGAAGGAAGATGGAACCAAAGAAGAAGGTAGGTAGAAATAAAGGAAATAAAGGAAAGAAAAAGCAAGAAAGGAAGGAAAAAAGAAAGAAAGAAAGCAAGAACGGAAGTAAGAATGAAAAGAAGAGAGATTGATGGAGCAATAAGGAAGAAGAAGGAAAATAGGAAGCAAGGAAAAAAGGAATGTCGATACGAATGGAAGAAAGAAGGAAGAAAGAAAGATAGGGAGGAAGTTGAGCATGGAAGAATTTAACAATACTTACCGATAGGAATGAATACCGCTATACTCTGCTGCAGACCGCCCTCAGTGAGCAACGAAAGATGCAGATAAGGAGAGCGAACAAACGATAGAGAATGAAAGTAATGAAAGAAGCGGAAGAGAGTTAAAGAAGGGTAAGCCCGCACTTCCCCTGATATCCCTTAACATTTTGCGTTATGTGTTACTCTGAACTTCCCTTCATTTGTGAGTTCACACCGTCCTATAAAAAGTTATAATTTTAAAAAAAAATCATGAAATCCGTGGCGGACATTTTTTCACAAAAAAGTGCGAAGAACTACAACCTCCCAGAAGGAAGTACAAACAATTGCAATAAAATACAATAAAAATCATATTATGTGGAACATCCATTTCCTCTTCGCGGAATTTTCTACTTTTTTGTACTTTGTTGTGAGCTTCATTTCATATCATCGAACTCTATTGTAGTTGTTATCTTCTACAATAGATAACAGGCATATAACGTTTCTAATCCGGTAAGTTCTAATTTTTTGCTTCAGGTAAATAATTTATTCAGAACACTACAAGGAGATACTCATACTCAAAAATGTGAAAGTGACTGTTATTATAAAAAAAAAATTCTACTTTCGAATTATAAAATATAAAGATCCCTTAACAATGAAAAAAGTTTCTGTTCTGGAGCTTCATGGCGAAGTGGAATTTTTTAGGAAATAGAGATTATTTCATGCAAATCTTTCGAATCATAAAACAAATAGAAAATAATAATAATGAATATTCTGATTCAAACACGGAAGGTGCTTTTACTTTATTTTAAAAATATTACAACCTAAAAAATATTTCATGCCCGCTTTATATGAAAAATTATCCATATTATTCCTGCTCATTAAAAAAAAAGAATTAATTCTGAAGAACAATTCATATTACAATAAGAAACGAACAAATGAAAAATGCCCACTTATTTCGCAAAATATCCAAAAATGTTGTTTCAAACCTTTTCTGTAATCATTTTTCCACTTTCTGGCGGCAAGGTTGTTGTGGATGCGAAAAATAATATAACAAAAGAGTTTCATTCTGTATATATCTAGGCAATGTTGACACCATCTGACAATTTTGACAATTTTCTTCAAGATTTTTTCTCCTAGATCGGAACCACGTTTGACACAGTTGACAAACTATACCACATCTATGTTTTTTCTCAAGACTGGCCAGTTGGTCGTGGGGGCTAAGGCATGCGCTGTGGACCCACGCCGGCTGGTTGTGGGTTCGATTCCCGCCTTTCACTCTGGGAGAGCTCCGGCGGCCCACGCGGTGAACACTTGCCTAGCAAGGGAGTGTTCATCTCCGGGAAGTCGTGGTGCCGGTACCTCTTGAGAAAAAGGTTACTCTAAGTACTAAGGGCTGGGGTTCTTGGTGGTTCGGAACCCACCTTAAGCTGTAGGTCTCCCTTACTTACTACTAAGGTAGTGGTAGGGTGTGTAATGGAATAGTAGAGAGGTTCGAGGAAAATGTCAACCCTCAGGGGACACATTGAATCAATCAATCAATGTTATTTCTCAAGGGTTATTCGTTTCACTTCATTTTTTTTCATTAGCATAAAAAAGAAAATGATTTTGAAATACGGGATGGTTTCATTTCCTAGGTAAATTATGTGTATGGATAAATATGGAAACATAGTTTTACTGACTCGCAACCCTCATGGTACCACCAGGTACTTTCTTTCTTTATGGCGTGAAGGGTTTCTAGCATGGCACCTTACGACACACCCCTAGTCTGGCAATCACCATAAGTTCAGTGTTCTCTCCAATCGAAAATTATTGGAAACCTAATTATTTCTGTTGAGTAAGAAAGTAGTTATTTATTTTTAGTCAGAAAAATAATTTTTTCAGACAACTTCATTCCATTCTGCGTGGCAGTCCAGAATCGGTCGAAATGTCCAGAAAAAATATCAATGGTATGAATATATTTTTATAGGCGATTTATTTTTAGTTGTTGAGAAAAATTAATAATTCTTAGTTCTGGGAAAAAGTTTAATGAACGATTCCCAATTTTTCACTCTTTAGCTTCATGTTGTTTCATCGAAATCGATAGGAAAACAAGTTTGTCGTGATGCTATTTGTGATGTGAATATGACTAAATTGTTTTTAAAAAGTTCAAAAGAATGCAATTCGAATCAGTTTTTCAAATAAAATTACCAAGAAATTGATAATTGGCTCTAATAATTATTAAAACGTGCAGCATTTTCTTTTTAATAAAGAAAGTACACACAAATCCCGGGCAAGACATTTGGTGTTTTCGGACTACACCTCGATATTCATAAAAAAATTTCGATGAATGTGTAGGTGTTTTAAGATACAAATAAAATTATTCATGATCGATTTTGTTATTATGAACAAAGAGATAAATATACAGAGCAAAAGGTTATCGCCGATAATATTGTTAAGATATTTTTGGTCGCTAGCCAAATTATCTAATGGCTTCAATTTTGGATTTTTTAAATAATTTTCTAAGTGAATGAAACATTTATCTCATGATTCAGAGAAAATCCGTTCCACGAGAAAATGAATCACCCCTGAAATCGATACAAAAATCATAATTATCTCTTCATGCCAATCCCTAACATTCATATTTGGGATTCAGAATATCAAACCCCTGAAAGCTGCATTTTTATTTAACTTGCCGTTAATAATATTGGTCAACTTTTGTCCCCTGAAAAATTGAAGCTTTCAAAAGAAATTATCTGACAAATCACAAGATTATTCACGTGAAACAGAAATGTTTGTGCAAATTTGTGCAACATATATAGAAAAGCACCCAAGAAAATGACAGTTTTTCCTTTCCGCCTTGGTCTTTATTACGACCTTTTGAAAATCTTTTCTTGCGATCGTAAGCAACTTTTTTCCCCGATAAAAATCTGTCATTGCAAATCGACCTGCGAGACTATTAAATCTTGCGATAAAAATGAAATTTTTCGAAATTATTTATATGTAATTGGAGAGTGAATTGTTTGTCGCGTACATTGCTACATTGCTACATTGCGTGTCACAGTTCTTCAAAATTACTTGGCGGAAAGATTGTAGTTTAAGGTCAAACAGTTGCATATGGCGTGACAAATTACTGGCGACGTCCTATGTATTTTTCCCGCTTCCTTGTTGAAATTGAGGCAAATGAGAGAAGATATATACAACGCACCACGACTCGTTTTTCCTAACAAATTTTCATAAGATTCCCATTACAGCTACCTTCCGATTTAGTACCGCTACGACTTCCTTCCGGGGTGCGTCAATTCAATTCGGATTAGCCGATTTCGTTCCGTGACAGAATATACTCATTGTCCAATTTACTTACACTGATAAATGCATTTATACCGGTAAGTGTCGAAAAATTGTTTATTGCACGAGAATCTCCATATTGCTAGGGTAGCTAGGGTAGCAATCGCGGTACACTGCATAAGAATCCCAGGTATAAGAATCATAGTTATCAGAACGACATAATATGCATTAACGTTTCATATAATCGATTTTCTCAGGATAAATTAAATTGATATCCCAAGTAACATATCAAATGAATGCAATTTTTTGCAGAGAACAGTATTGACAGAATGTGATTATTATTGCAAAAACTACTAATTTAATTATTTCTGCTCTGCATACTACAATTGTATTTTCTCGAATTCTTAGTTGGGATTTGAATTAGGTAAATTTGGAATGTTTTGAATTACTGTGTTTTGCCTGTTACTGTTACTTTTTCTCATACACTGGGTTAAACAGGGTGGTGATATGGCGGAAGATTTTGAATTCCATCAGGTAATTTCCCGGATTTTCCTGGACATGTTCTTAAATTTTCCTGCTTAACTAAAAGTAACACATTCATATAATTCATGACGTTCATTCTGAACATCCTTTGCCACAAGAAATCGAAAATTGCAAAATAAATTGACTTTGAAAAAAATGCTGAAATTATCCGCGGAAAAATATCATTTTTTTACAGATTAGAACAGTTTACCCTACAATTTATACAAATCAATTTACAATACCAAAAAAAAAACGGATTTTCAATACATATGATGATTACTTAACTGGACCATTTCAATTTTTGACCATAAATATGAATATTAAAACAAGGGGATTATACTCCAAATGTAAAAATTAATCTTCTACCAAAAAATACAGTGTTTAAACGAAATAGTTGAATTTCCAACTGAAAAATGATCAATTTCCAACCGGAAATGGAATGGCCAGTAACATTTTTAGTTTAAAAAAATAATTTTGAATCAAACATCAGAGTTTTTATCTGAAACAAAGAATCATCAACTGAAACAGTTCAATATTCAAACAGATAAATATTAACTCCTACTAAAAAAGGTAAATTGTCAATCAAAATTTGAATGGTCTCAAAAAAAAAAATTTCTTCTGCCAAACAAATGAATTTTCAACTATGAGCTATGGATTTTTCCAATTGGAATAAATTAAATTCTCAGTTGAAAAAATTTTTTTCAACCAAAAAAAAACTAACTTTCAAACAAATGGTGCCATTTTCAAGCAAAATGATGAATTCCAAGATAAAATTGCGAGTATTTACTCGAAGTAGTTAAATTTCAAACCAGAAAGACGAACCTTTAACTGAAATGATGAACCTTAAACTCTAATAGTTGAATTTTTTACCAAGAATTAATTTTCAACCACGGAATACAATTTTTCAATAAAATTGTTAAATTTTGAACCATAAACATAATAAGTTCTACCAAGAACGGAATGAATTATTATCATAATTAATTATTATTTTCGCCTACTTTTCGCCTGATTTTCCTAACAAAAAATAAATTTTCCAAATAAATATGTGAATACCTCAGGTACAAATGCTGGAACACCAGCACCCGTACGTGTTTTTGAGAAAAGTGATTCTCTAATTTTTAATGTTTGAAAAACACATTTATTGTTCTTTTAAACGACACGAAATATGAGTAAGAGTTTAAAATTCAACATTGTTCCTCTTTCTGAACCCTATGAAATAATACTCACTTGCTAGATACTTATTTTCTGTATTTTATCAAGTTCTTCAAAAAATCTATGAAAATCTACTGAACAACCATGCCGTTTAACGAACTCGAAAATTTTATACTGAAAAACGTTTTTTATAATTTCAGTATTGATGTGAAAAAACCTTGCAATATGTTTATCTTGTGTGTTCCAATAAAGCATTTCAATTTGGTTAAGTAAATGCTAAAAATTTTTATCAGTTATTTGCATTTTTTTTTATTTGGTTAAATACACAAAATAAGCATCTAGCAAGAATATATTTCATGGATTTCAGGAAATGAAACAATTTTCCAATTATGAATTCCTGGTGTTATTTTGCGTTCCTGTCGAGGAAAGAGAGATTTTCAATCTTTGAAAAATCATGACTTGTCGTTTTAGGGAATAATGGCCAATCGAATCTGATGTTTTTTCTGTTAAAATTTTTTTTTAAATACCCAAAATAGACACCCAGTTATGGTATAATATAAATGATTTCCATAGAACAAGAAACAGTCATGAACTATAAACTGTTATTATCATTTTGGTGTCATAAAAAATTAAATAAGCAAAATAATAATAATTAACGTTAACAAGCGTTCCTTCGATTCCGCGAACGAGCGGTGGAAGTGCAAAGCTAGGTAGCAAACATTCTTATTGAAAATTGGTTAATTGCATTCGGAATTCTTGAAATTTCAACTCAAAAATAATTTCTTCAACCTTCCGGCATTGATGTTTTTGGAAATCATCATTTATCGAGAAGAATTCATTTTTCAATTTCATAATATATTTTTTTATACGTTTCTTTTATATGCATCGTGATATCGGAATCTTTCGAGACTTTTTTCCTGTTTTTTTTTTTAAAGATGTCTTTGACACGAATTTTTCTCAATTTTTGGAAAATATATTAAACAAAATATAAACATTGGAAGGAGAGAAATTTCCATCCTCTTGGAGAAGAGTCATCTTTTTTCCAAAGAAAAATTCTCCTATTTTCTATAAAATTGAACTGTTCAACCATTATGATCCTTGCTTTATTGATAATATTCTATAATTCATTTGCACTAATTGAACTGATTATCAAATAAATATTTGAGACAATTCGAGCAAATAAAATTTGTTAAACATTCACATTTCTGGAAATTTAGTAGAACATAATTTTCTTGCATGTGGTACTTGAATATTCAATATTAATAAAATGTTTATGATAATATTCACTTACAAATTACAATTGGAGATTAGCAAGATGAAAACATTCATGCAATAATGTAGTTATTAAATTATTGCTTCGGTAATTAATATCAGTGGTGCAAAAGGTTTGAATCGTGCGTTAAGATATAATAAATTCGCACAAGTCGCACGTTCTTTATTGTTAAAATACGAGAAACGTTGGTAATTTTATTGCAGAATAAGTCACGCGAATCTTCAAACGCAAAAGACCCCTTTTAGAACCTCCGTGTGACACGAATTTTCCCTTACCTTATCTATTCTTTTAGATTTATTTGTTTTGTTGCAAATAACTATAACTTTCTTATCAGTTACACTTTAATACTAATGTTTGTGAATTATTGATTGCTCAATTAGAATTTTAAAAATTTTGAATGATGCGTAGCGCTAGAATATAATTTTTTTTACAAAAATTTATGTATTCTATAAAGTTGACGTAAAATTTCATATTAAGGCCATGTTAAACTTACCCTATTCCTATCTTACCGACATATTTTTTTGCAACAACTCATGTCTACACCGAAATAGATATCGAGTGGATATTTTGAGAAAAGCCTTAGAAAACAATAAACTACGTTTGTATATAACATTTTGTTCAAAATTTTGAAAAAAAAATTTTTTTGCGAATTTTTTTCAAAATTTTGAACCAAATGTTGTGTAGGAACGTAGTTTATTGTTTAACATGGCCTTAAAGCCTTTTGAAATTTCTACTTCAAAACTATATAGATTTATTAGATTCAGAGAAGTCTTGTTTTTCACAACCACCTTCAAATATCCTTAATTGAAATAGCTTGAGAATTTGGAACTTTCAATGTATAATTAATTATAACAATACATTTCTACTATTCCATCGAGAAACTCAGATAGCATATGAGAAATCCAGAATTGAAATGGAACAATTATAAGATAGAGAAATTATCTGCCATAAGGTTTTAAACTCCAAAAGTGGGAAGGGTTAGGGGAGAGGGCACCACACAATGTTCACTCCCAAATATTTTACATTATGCAATATATCCGAATAATATTGAAAATTTGTATCAAAAATATTTTTAGATAAACATGATTTATGGAAATCGGTGATTTTTATATCGATTCGTTGTCAAATAATATGATTTCAAAAATATCGAAAAAAACGCTTATTTTGATGCAATATTATGGGTTATTTGAAGAGCATATGGTTACCCTCTCACAGGAAAATGTTCAATTAAACTGTCTTTATTCTAAACTTTTAAACATGGAATCAATTATATCTGAATGCTGAATTATATTATCAATTATAAGTTCCTTCCAGTTTAAAAATGATTCATTCCGGAACTTTTTGATTTTTAATTAAAATTAATATTGTTTCATTTTCAATATAGATACATTATTATAACTTATTATTAGCACTGATCACCATTGTAATCGGTACGGCTTTTAACCTGTATTTGATTGAAAAAAAAAACATAATTCGAATTCGAAAACTGCCTGACATGAAACATGATACTTTTTGTATTCTTCATTTACGAACATTCACAGTTTTTAATTAAGAAAATTTGCTCATTTTCAAGATTTTTAAAGCTTCACCGAAAAACAGCCCAAAATGAGACGTTTGGACACAAATTGAACAATCATGAGGATCAAAGTATTCAATTCTCTCTGTTGATGATTCGCGTCATTCCAATTGGAACTCTTTTAAATTTTGATGATTCGCGTCATTCCAATTGGAACTCTTTTAAATTTTGATGATTCCAAAGAACCACGTGAGCTATATTATATAGTATTATATTCGGCGGCTTCATAATTTGAAAATATGTACAAATCATATATATGAAAAAATGAAAATACATGTAGATTGTGCTCAAATTTTGAAAAGAGGTTCAAAATATGTATAACACCTCATCTGTCTAGCCATTTGAGTTTCTGTCCTGTTTAAATAATGAAATTTTTTCAATTTTGTCTCAACAATGATACCAAGGCCCTCTTTTCGATTATATTCCAACATGAGAATGATTGACATTGCACTATTTTAACAATATAAATACTACTAAATATGTAATACTATATAATAACATTAAATGTGTTAGGCAGACGTGCCTCTATTTATTTCTCTCAACATTTATGAATCTTTCAGAAAAATATGCATGTATTCACATTTTTCAAATTAAAAAGCTACTGAATATAAACCATGAAAATAGTCCCTGACCTTCTGGTACATGCCCTGAAATTGATTCTTTCTGGATTTTCCCCTTCATGAGTTTGAAACCTGGAACTCACTGTTTTCCACCATAATTGAAACAATTCCCATACGAACAGTAAGGAGAAATCTACCATCCCAAAACGTAAAAAAAAAAAAAGCTTTTCCTTTTTTTGAAGGAAATTTTGAATCGCCTTAAACTTGCAAACACTTAACCATACAATGTTCTAAAAAAAAAGGAAAATGTAGGTCTCAGGAATAGATTTTTATAGTGTTCAGTTATAATTTTTTTTTTTAAAGAATTGAAGGGCCGGAAAGAATAGCGACTTCCGCGCACGAGTCGGGCAGACTAGCCCCTGAAAGTATGCAATCATCCCTGAGCCCGGAAAGCACTTTTCCAATTTAAAAAACATTGATAAAATCTTCGAAAAGTGCATAACAGTCAGCGGGGGAGTTGTTCATAATGATTCAAAGTATCCATCTGCTGAATTCCAGGATTTTTCATCATATACTTCCAGAATTGTGAAGAGTTTAGAGCCAGATTTACTTGCGGATTAGTCCATGAGTGGGCAATGCTGCCGTATGTAATATTATATTCACCAGTAAAAGGGCACTATTTCACTGCATGAAACCATTCCCATGTATTTTGAGTTGCTGAAACCGAATATGTCCGGATTGCAAAATTGCAAAAAATTGCAATTTTTCACATTCCTAAAGTTATAAATTTTTGAAGGTCGAAAATTCGACATTTTTCTTCAACTTTGACTGTTGTTCACTTTCGACCTGTTTAATGCTTCATAAAACTGAAAAAAGCTATCCATTCTTCAAAAGTTACCCTTATAATTAGTAAGTACTTTACAAGCCGGCTTCGTCGAGTCGATCATCACGCGAATGTACTAGTAACACCCTGGATAACACCGAATGTCTTGCAAACGTTTCTAAAACTTTTTCTGGCAAACGTTAAAAAGTTTTTAAATTTAGTTGGAAACAACGTTTTTAAAAAGTTTTCACAACGTTGGATACTTCTGCACATTTTTGATACTTTGACTGATGAAAACTTTTTATAAATTTTCTGAAAACGTTTGGTAAACGTTAGACCACGCGAAATTCGAGTACATTAAATTTTCAAACGTCTCTAAAACTTTTGCAAGAAATTTATCAAACGTTTACATAACATTTATCCAACGTTTGAAAAACGTTTGTTAAACGTTTTAGAAACGTTCAGGAAACATTTTAGAAACGTTCTAGAAACGTTTTAAAAAGGCTTGAAGAACGTTTGATCGAAAAATACCATTTTTTTAGTGACTTATGTACTTTTAATGGTATTTAGACCATACCCTAATTTCTAATGATAACTTTTCCTTGTCTTTTCTTATAAACACATGTTTGAAAGTCGTATACGTAGTACTCCCCATAGTTTCCTGCAACTTGCAAGTAAAATCATGCGATCTATCGGATACATTTTTTGATCAAACGTTTAAAGAGCGTTTTGAATACGGTCGTAATTTTGATCGTTCGAAATTTTACTTCTTAAACGATTCTCAAACTTCTTTTGAACGTTTACCAAATTTCTTTTAAACGTTTCCCAAACGTTTTGGAAGGTTTTGGAATACATGTTGAATTTGTAGTCACTCAAAATTTTATTGGTCAAACGTTTTTAAAAAGTTTTGTTTACTTGAGTTTCAAAAATCAGCTAAAGTATCCAACGTTTTCAAAACGTTTTTATCACCAAAAGTTCCAAACGTTTCTGGTTTGCCAGAAAACGTTAAAATGTATTTCGTCATTGAAACAAAACTCTCCAATACCTAAAATACTCAAAATATTTTAAAGCGAGTAAGAGCACGTGTTTACTTAACAATATCAGCGTTTCACTGGTTTATTGCTAAAAGTGGACATGTCTAAAGAAAACATTGAGAAAGGACGTAAGCATTCTCGAGATGAACAAGCGTGGGATACTAATGTCGACAAAAAAGTTCGGAACGACTCGAGGAAGCCAGCTTTTAAACTACACTAATATTAAGAGTAACTTTTGACGAATAAGCTTTTTTTCAATTTTAAGAAGCATCAAAAAAGTGAAAAGTAAATAGAAGTCAAAGTTAGCGAAAAATATCGAATTTTCGACCATCAAAAATTTATAACTTTAGGAATATGAACTTTACCAGAAAGTTACTAAAGACGTTTTCGTCTTGAAAAAGCCATTTCGGATTCAACTACTCAAAATACGTAGGAATGGTTTCATGCAGTAAAATAGTGTCCTTTTAACGTTGAAAATATTATTACTTACGGCAGCATTGCCCCCTCCCGGACTAAGCCGCAAGTAAATCTGGCACTAAACTCTTCACAGTTCTGAAAGTATATGATGAAAATTCCTGAAACTTAACAGATGGATACTTTAAATCATTATCATTAACTCCCCAGCTGCTTTTCATGCACTTTTCGAAGATTTAATTAATGTTTTTTCAATCGGAAAAGTTCTCTCCAATTCAGGGATGATTGCATACTTTCAGGGGCTAGCCTGCCCGGCTCACGCGCGGAAGTCGCTATTCTATCCAGCCCTTCAATTTCGGAAGTCTTTTGTCAATTTCCAGGTTCGTTCAAAAACATGTGAATAAATAAACTTTTTATGAAAAAGCGCCATCAAAAACGAAGGTCCGAATTTTCATAGAACCTGATCGTCAATTCGTCACGAAGCATGAAAATTATATTGTTAGTTTTTTCGTTCTGTGCAACCGCGGAAAAATTAAAACAACCTTAAACGTAAAAATCTAAGCATTTTATCGACCCCGTTGTTAATCAATTTACAGAAAAAAACTAAAACTTTTCCATTATTACACTTTGTCGGAAATGATGGTCTTTTATTTTATAATGGAAGTACATTTCCATCAATAGCTAGTAGAATTTGTACAAATATCTGTATAAATCCGTAGGATATATTTTCCTATCAGGGTATGATGTACAAAAAAGTAATCAATCAATCTTTTTCAAGTACCCTTCCACCAGTGTAATTATTCAGTTTGAATTCCGGCTGAGTCATACTTCATTCAAGTAGCTGTTTTCTTAGGTTGGTTTAATAATTCCTCGGAGCTTGCTATACATACTGAATTTAATGAGGAGAAAAGTGGTGATTCTAATTCACCTGCAGCTTATCGTCCTTCGTCACGTTCTACGAATATGTAACCTTAATAAAAAGAGCATTAATGCATATCAATGTATTTTTTTGTATCTCGTATAACAAATAATGGTTAATTAATTCGTGCAGGAATCCGCCCCCCTGATGGATGGCCAGTGATAGTATGGTTCCATAGTGGAGATTTCAACACAGGGACTCCAGCGATCTGGGACGCGTCAGTCTTCGTCACCAAGCAGAAGGTCAAGTTCATACTGGTTAAGAATGTTCTATATGGTTTGATTTAAGAATGAGCGGAATTCGTTAGAAGTCGATTAAAGTGGCGTTTACGATATAAAAAAATTAGAAAGGGCATGTTTATATCCTTTGAACGGTTCAAGGTCACAATCTGACCTTGTAGTTGATTTTCTGAACATCTTGCGATGCTTTTGCAACCTATACGAAACTGCCAACTGCTAATCGAATTTATCGACTTTCGTGGTGATTGAATCTTATTTTTAGAGACCCACGCTTTAAGGATCCTCTTTATTCCATTTAGACACACGACTGTCATTCTTTGAGTTTGATCTGGTAAACATGCAGCCGTGGTTCCCGAATAACACACAAACGTTTTGCAAACGCTTTTAAAACACTTCCTGGCAGACGAAAAACGTTTGGAATTTTTGATAAGAAAAACGCTTTGAAAACGTTGGATACTTCCGCTGATTTTTGAGACTCAAGTGAAAAAAACTTTTGAAAAACGTTTTCAAAACTTTTTACCAATTAAATTTTGAGTGATTACCAATTCTACACGTATTTCAAACGTTTGGAAAACGTTTAACAGAAATTTGGTAAACTTTCAAAAGGATTTTGAGAAACGTTTGAGAATTCAAATTTTGAATGATCGAAATTACGAACGTATTACAAACGTTTTGTAAACGTTTGATCAAAAAATTTATCCGATAGATGACGAGAACTTCAAACCTTCTTAAATTGTTTCTTGAACGTTTCGCAAACATTTTTTGAGCGTTTGATAAATGTCTTTCAAACGTTTTAGAGGCGTTTGAAAATTTCATCTGCTCAAATCCTGCTTGGTCTAACGTTTACCAAACATTCATAAAAAGTTTTGTTCATTCAAAGTATAAAAAATGTGCGGAAGTATCCGACGTTTCAAAAACGTTTTTTTTCACAAAAATTTACAAACGTTCTAACGGTTGTCAGAAAACGTTTTCAAAACGATTGCAAGTCTTTTGGTGTTATCCGGGTTATTTCATAAGTTAGAAATGTTTTTACATGAGAAAAAAGCATAAAGAAAGAGATCCAAAGTTGGTCATTGGATTCTTGGCATTCATTTTAATTTTCAAGGAATCGCAAATATTAACTCGATTGTTGGACGTTACATAGAAATTGGAAATTGGGTTTCCTAACAGATGACTTAAACCGTCATTCGATTTTGTTCAAAAGATTACATGAAGTCTAGGTGTTGGAGAATTATTGTAAAGATCCGATTGATGACGTGGTACAAATAAACAATTAGATAGAATAGAATTTATATTTATGCTAGATACTACAAACTGAATTAGGTGAAATATTGTTCAACGCATGAGCTTCAAGTAATTTTTCCGCAGAATCGCATGAAATTCTTAGTTTTTCCATATCTCACATATTCAAAAAAAAAAAACAAATTTCGAACAAATATTGTTTCAGTAATTACGAAATCAATCTTTTTTTCATCAAAGTATGCGGCAGGATTTTAGAAATTATTCAAGCCAAAAAAACGTGTTATGAAAAAAGGGCACTTACTGTTTTATTGTGGCACCTTTAGGAAAAAAATTAGTGATTTTATTTTGCAAGTAAAGTATCTTTCTATAGACTCACAGTCTCTCTCTCTCTCTCTCTCTCTTATTTTTTTCCTAACGATTTTCCAAAATACTTCTAATTTTTCTTGTTTGCTTTTGTTCCTCTAGATAGAAACTGAACTTACGAAACCCACAAGAAAACCCATCTACTTACGGTTGGAAATTCGTTTTTGTAACGGAAAATTCGACTATTCCCTTGTTGTTGAATCAATTTGGTAATAATTAACTTTATCAGTTAAGCATCTATCTCTCTCCTCAGAAATTGAACTATTTTGTTGAAAATTCATTGTTTGTGAGTTGAAACTATTTTTTTCGTTGAGGATTTCACAATCCCATTTTTGGTTCAAAAATTGGATTCTCTGTAAGATTGTCTTTTTGGGCTCAAGCTTTTAGTATTTGGTTGAAAATTCGTCTTTTTGGGTTGACCATTGAAATAAAGATAGTAGAAAATTCATATATGTAGTTGAAATTGAACTTTTCAGTTGCAAATTCGTATTCTTGGGGTTGAAAATTGTCCATTTTGGCTTGAAGTTCAATTTTTATGTGACGAATTCGTCTGTTTGGGTTGAAAATTATAATATAAAAAAATTATAATATTTTGTTAAAAATTTCATTTTTCTGTTAAGAACACATACTATTCCATAGATATTTCACCTCTTTTGAAGCAAATCCGTATTTTCTGCTGAAAAATATCATGGTTTTTTCTTAGTCTTGCTTGTTTCGAGTTTATTGTTCGAAATTTGTTTTCAATTTAAAAATTCAATTGTTTTTTTAAGAATTTAACTTTTGGCTTGAAAATTTACCTCTTTGGTTGACAACTAATATGTTTCATTAAAGTATTCAACCATTGTGTTAAAAAGGTATCGTTTGTGATAAATTCAAACTTTTTTCAACTTTTAAATTTTCGTTGGGAATTCATTCCTTTTCTGAACATCGACAGTTTTTAATTAGATGTTGGAATCTTTTCTTGACTGAATTATCAAACTTTACATTTTTTGTTGAGGATCGCAAAATAATCTTTTTTGATTGAACATTCATGTCTTAATTTGAAAAATGAACTGTTTTGTTGGAAATCAATTTATTTCGTTGATCATTCATGTCATGGCTTTTCACGTTTCCCCTGGCCTGCGACTTCCATGAATTTGCAATTTTACAAGAGTTTAGACATATTTTTGGATTATTAAATTCAAGATAATTCCAGTTCAGAAGATCCGTTTTGAATTGTACAATTTTGAAAAACCTGGAATAACCTAAAATTGTATTTTAAGCCTATTTTAGGTCGGTTTGTTCGATTTTGAAAACTTTTTTTTAGTTTCTCTATTCAAGAGTTAAAAATTAGGTAAATTACGATCGTTCGAATTGTGGACTCAAATTCCTCTCTATTTAAGGTCCTCAAAATCGAAATCGTTTAATACAAGCACCGCAAGGAATTTTTGAGGAACAAGAAATAGAACAATCTAATGGTACTGACAGAAGAAATATACGTTTTTTTCAATGTATTTAACAGTTGATATTGATTTATTTATTTTAATTTGACCGACTGTTTAGATTATTTTGGAATTCATTCGAAATGAGAACTAGGGATCTGCATTCTACAATCACTTTTGAAGTATATACATAGTAAGTGGGACAATGACTGATAGAAAAAGAGAGGAAGTTGGAGAACGACGTATTTACGAGCCATTGCACAAGAATTTCATAAAAAAAATTGCACGCGTCATTGGAGTCAGAATATTTTTCCAGCGCACAATTAGTATAAGAATGAAAATTATGTCGTGAAAATGCAGCCAAATAAATAAAATTACCATATTCTTGAATTTTGTCTAAGAAAAGTACATATAATTACATAGTAAAAAGACAGTAGGGGAAGATCACCAGGTGAGGACAAATCATTTTAAGAAAAGGAAATTTGATCAATTTTCGGATAATGAATTCATTTTTCCCATGAATACAGTTCAAGTAAAATTTAATTTTCAATTACAACAATTACAACAATATAAACCAGTTTTTTTTAGACAAATACGCCCTTCAAGCGATAAAAAAGTGGGTGGCCACAACCGATGACGTTTTTGTTGCCACATCTAAAAAAAAGCAGGGGTGTCAAAAAAAAACCAGCAAATTTTCTGGTGCGAACATTTTGCTTCAGCCGATACACCATCACGTATTATATTGTCTTCCCTTTGCAAACATGATTTTACTCGCCTAATTTTACACGAAAAAAATGTTTCTTCAACACATGCATGAAAACCACGGGGTTTCGAGCGTGTGAAGCGAGCCAGAAGTTGCTGTTTCCAGAGCA
>WSXT02126162.1:0-10823 GCA_011762715.2 Neuroterus valhalla
ATCGTTATATAATGATGAAGTAGTAAATTATACTTATTTTCGGAAACTACAATAATCTAGTGCTTATCTTCTCTTCCCGTATAGATAAATTGCTATATAATATTGATCTGTACAGGAATTCCGAAAACGAAAATGTTTGTTTGCCAGTCAATCCGTCTATCTATGGGTTTGTCTGTCAATCTGTCTGTAGTCTGACACACCGTTTCTTTGTCCGAAAATACAACTCGAGTTCGTTAGTCAGCCTTCTACCATAAAATCCATGGTCTTAGCAATGAAAAAAAAATTCAGCAAATTTAAAACTCAATTTTTCCACTAAACAACGCTAGATACAGTAAATACGGAAGAAAAACAAAATTGTTGGTCATTAAAAATCGCATAAGGTCTCCTTATCCAGGAGAAATATTTTCTACGAACACGTGTATCTGTATAATGCTATGTCTGTCTGCGTTTCGCCAGATAGTACGATTATTTCCGAAAAATCTTCAAGTAATAGTACATTATGTAACAAAGGGTCATTTTATATGACTATCAATCGATCATCAATCGATCATCAATCAATCATCAATCAATCATCAGTCAATCATCAAGTAATCATCAATAAATCTTCAATCTATCATTAATAAATCAATCATCAATCAATAATCAATCAATCATCAATCGATCATCAATCAATCATCAATCAATCTTCAATCAAGCATCACTCAATCATCAATCAATCATCAACCAATCATCATTCAATCGTCAATCAATCATCAATCAATCATAAATCAATCATCAATAAATCGTCAATCAATCATCAATCAATCATCAATCGATCATCAATCAATCATCAATCAATCATCAATCAATCATCGATCAATCAATAATCAATCATCAATCAATCATAATTCAATCATCAATCGATAATCAATCAATCATCAATCAATCACAATCAATCATAAATCATCAATCGTCAATCAATCATCAATCATCCTCAATCAGCAATCAACCCTCAATCAATCGGCAATCAATAAGCAATCAATAATCAATCAATCATGAATCAATCATAAATCTATCATCAATCATTCATCAATCAATCATCAATGATTCATAAATCAATTAACAGTCAATAATCAATCAATCATCAATATAGGTATATCTATAATGCTGAAGGAGAATGGAGTCGAATTTTCACAGTCGCCACAAAGTTCTGTATGATATTTTCAGTTGTTTTGAGAATTTTTTTTCTTACATTCTCATTCTGAATCCTGAAAAGGTATTGGTTTTATTTGAAATTGAGTTCCGCGAATTTGATAAAATCTCCGCGTTTTGAGATCCCCTGAGTAAAAAAATTTTTTTTTTACGAAGGTGTCTGTCGGTCGGTCGGTTTGTAGTCTGTAATCTGTTTACTCGATAACTCTCGAAGGAATGGTTGGATTGGATTGCCCTTCGGCACACATTTTGAGAGACCCAAATGACAGGTGAAGTTCGTTGACCAGATATTTTGGATGGAAAAACCAAATTGTCACAGTAATGGTATTTTAGGAGTTCAAAAATATAAAAGGAAATGAGAATTTTCAGTCAAATCACGCAACTTGAAAAGAAAGTCAGAAAGCAAAAATATTTCTTCTTGGAAGCCCTACAAGATCGTGAATACGACTTTTCGAATTTTCTCAAAAAATCGAAAATTTCATTTTTGATTGCATAAAAAATCACAAAAAATAATCTGTGAACTTGATAACTTTCGAAAGAATTATCATATTCGATCGAGCTTTGGCACCCATTTTGACTTTTTGGACTTTTTTTCCAAGACTCTAAAATTGTAAGTTCGGTTTCTTATAGTACGTTAAAAGTGAAACAATTTATCCTCATGATTTTTTTTTTGATAAAAACAAAACTGTCGGAAATGGGACATTTTCAAAATTCGAAAATAACAACGAAAATGAGAAATTTTACGCAAACAAGGCAAGATATAAAAAAAGTTTGAAAAAAAATTCTCATTTTTGGGTGCCTTCCAGGATGATCTTCACAACTTTTCGAGTTTTCTAAAAAGAATCGAAAATTCAAATGTTGGTCACACAAAAAATAGTGAAAAGAGGGAGATTCATTCTTTGGTAAAATTAACTTTTTGATAGGAACAGTAGTTTTTGCTTCATTTATAAATAAGCATATAAAAAATGAAAAAAATGAACTTTTGGACAATAATGACACAAGCTTAGAAAAAATCAAATAGACGCAAGTTCTTTACCAGGAAAATATGTATTTTCCATTTCAATCAGGGAAGATAACTATAAAAGTGAAATAAGTATATTTTCGAAAAAATGTCTAAAGCTAACACAGAAGATTGATAGAGAAAAGTTGTTCACCCCGAAAAATATCTGTAAGTTTGTTTAAATTTTTCCCATTTGACACGTAGTTTTAGTTTCAATCGTAAATAATGAAATGAAATATTAAAAAATAAAATTTCTAGAAAAACTACACAGCATGTGAAAAGAATCAGGGAACGAAACATCTCAATCGTTTTGGACAAACTTTGATCGAGTGCGCAGCATGAGACATGCGATGAGAATGTATTCGTTAAAGCCGGAGAAGCTTTGCATTGAAAGGCGACGTCCTTACTATGAAGTTCCCCGTAATAATAATATGTTGGAAAAACACATTTTTGTAAATTCCATCGAAATCGTGAAAATGTATAATGAAGTATATACTCGGAAAGAAATTTTTGACAGCTGCTGCATTCATAGTAGAAGGACAGCGCAACCAAGGCATGAAAGCAGCAGCAACACCAATTTTGGGAACGCGTCTGTCCCATAAGGGACAATTGTCATAAACAGAAGGCGTATTGGAGTACTACAGTTTGGCGACACAAAGTTGCCTATAAATGCCGCTGTTGTACCAAATTTCTTTCCGTGTAGAGTAAGGACAAATTTATATCGATCAATATCATGAAGTGCGAAATAGATACTCTTTTGTTTATTATTATGACTTTTCACTCGCACTCACGCTTTCCTATGACCTATGGACCCATAAACTTGATATAAATTTGACCTTATGGAATACGCAATACTTTCATTTCATGAAAACTCTTCAAGGAATAAGAATCCGTCAAAAATTTCATTTCCCCTTCTATGGTGCCCCACAAGCTATCACATGGGAGTGCAATAAGGATTTGTATCGAATTTTATCTTGAATTATTACCTTTTCCTAATTTTTTTTTCAATTATCCTTATGAATGAATCAATAACAAGATTTTGCGAATTTCAAAAATAATTCTCGAAACGATTCTTTTTTATTTAATCATTTTTTCACAAGAGTGAAGTTTACCATCCTATGTGTCTATTAAAGTGGTCCGAATTGGTTTGTTTTCTAGAAAAAAGAAAATTAATGTTTTTTTCCCAAATTGGTTAGCATTACCAGATGTCCCTTGGTTTTCGAAATTAATATGGGGTTTTTAATGGAAAAGCTAATTTTTGAGAGTATATCGATATAGGTCTTACAAACGTTATTAACTTTTTGTAAGTTAAAGTTAAGTCACTTCTCAAGAAATGTTCAAGGTGTAATTTGCACCCAATAACTTTCAATTTTCATTCCTCACACTACCCTTGAGTTGTGCCCGGAAAAATATCCAAAAATGTGGAAAATGACAGTCTGATGTAAAATTCCTGGTAACAACGGTATTTTCTTTGAATTTTCGGAGGTAATTTTTTTTTTCATTTAGTGAGAAACAAGTTCTGAAGTATTTCTAACTAGATTTAAATTATTTCAAAAAATGTTTTTCCCTGTAAACCGTGAAGAGTTATTATTTTCTAGAATTCAACTTTTATTTTCTTCTTGAAGAGTTTTGTAATTATTTGAACATTTGGTTAATATTTTTTGCATCTCAAGTTTTTGAACATTCTAGTTCTTTTTTAATATCTTACATTATTATGTCGCTTAGTACTTAGTATCCTCTTATCATATACCCTAATAGTTCAAATAATACTCATTGGTTTGAACAATTTAATCAAGTTGCTCTAACAAAAGTAGTTTCTTATTTCTCAAAATCACCCTCGTACAGATTAATCTCCAGATTATTTGAATCTTTCGATTGAAAATAAAGTGTATGCAAATTGTTCCTAAAAACCGGTATACGAAGGGAACAGAACATTAACGAGCGCCTTAAAAACGTAATTTGAACGTTTGGCTTGGAAAATTATTCATGTTCAACAAAATCGATCTGAAAAAATAAATATCCAAAGAGGACATAAAAAATGCTTCTAATCAATGATTATTATTTTTTTAAATTGAGTATAAGGTCTGAGATGAGGAAATACTTAATAATAAGAATATACGCCAACCTGTAAGATAAGAGTTTCGAGATTGATATAACTTTCTCCCCCTTTACTATGTAGAAGTGAAAGTTAATAATTATTGATTGTTTAAATACATTCTAAATATCTGAACAGATTATTTCTCCCAGAACTACTTGATTGCTCAATTTCTTCAAATAAATAATAACTCCATACGTTCAACAGGGGAGCAGAATTGTTTAAATAATTGTAAAATATTGAAAATATATATATTGTACTCACAATATCTATTAAATGTGTTAACAATTATTTCAGAAGAACAAATGGTCAAACAAATGGTAATTATTCAGAGAATATAAAATTTTTGCAGCAAAGGAACTTGTGGATCCATTGAAGAGTGTTTTACGAAATAATGAAAGTTTTACATATAATTTATACACACGTATTCACTTTTTTTGTAGCGTGTTAAATTCACGGACAGACTTCAGCCAAATAGAACTTTTCTTTTTTATGCCACGCCAGTGAAACATTTTCAATTCCTTACGTCTGAATTCTACTGTTCTTTAAGAACTGAAATCTGAGTTTTGAGTTTTTGGACACCCTGTATAGAGTAGTGAAATTTATTTAGTATTGAAAGCTGCATTTCATGTAGGTCTTCCTGTCCCAGGATTGGCTGTGGGTTCAACTGAAGTCACCTGTCTTTGCTCCGAGGGTTGACGCCAGGTAATAAACTCAAAACCATTTCGGCGAATTACCGTGCCAAATTCTATTATTCTATAGCCCTCTCTATTTTCAATATCTACATTTCATACAACCCATGGAAAACAGAATGAGTACTTCTCCAAATAGTCATTAGGGAAGGGATGAGCCTCTCCTTCAATCCAACTCTGCATCCCTGACAGCATTTCAAAATATGCCAGAAATTGTTCTTCTACCACTGGAGTAAGATCGGTAATTCGGAAACAGAAGGTGCTTTAAGATAAAAATAAAAAAGTGAAATAGTTTTGTGAATTTTGTGCATCAATTATCATCATGACCAGTGTATCACCAGTGTACCCTGGTAACAGACTCCATGCTCGAATAAGGCCAGGAATATACGACATCGATTTTTCCAAAATGTCGATTAATTCTCCAGGATCCAGTCTCCCGAGAAGGAATTCTTCAGCACTTGGGGCAATTCCACGAGATTCAAGGAGTTCTACTCCTGATTCTGAAGTGAGGACCTCAAGGACTCCTGAACCACGTCTCTATAGACGAAATTCAATATCAGCATCGATGAAAAAATTCCGCAATAAGTTCACACATGTCATCGATCGTCTTAATGATTCTTTTTCGGAATATATCGGAGAACACAGAGAACATTCTGTTGCAGCGTCTTCATTTTCAAAAAGTCCGCGGGGTAAGAAGTCCATAGAGAAAATCCTTTCTTCGGGAGGTATCCGAAGAAATAAAAATGCACCCGCAAATTCTCTGCTCCACTCACTAAAACCAAAAAATTTGTTTAAAAAGCGGGGGAATTCAAATGGCCGGGATGTGGATACAATCAGCAGATCATCTTCTTGCTCATCTTTACCATCAATAGCATCAGTGGAGTATTATCATCCTGTGGTACCAATGGAAACTGGAAGTGGCAGAGTTTTGTTCTACGATGACCTTGAAAAGTCAATAGTGTCTCATTCGTTTTCAGAAAATGTGTACGATGATGTCAACTTTACTGAAAAATTGGAGGTTCGTCGATCTGAAAATCCAAATTTTGAGACAAATCAACTGTATAGAAGTGAAAACTGGGTTTCTCGTGTTTCTGAAGTTCCTGAAGAAATTAATAAAAAATTTATGATTCATGAAACCTTGCAAAGTTTGAATTGTTCAGCGGAAAAGTCGGACGAATCTTTTGAATCGAGGAGTTCCTGTTCGGAGGTTGTCCATCCAAGTTGGTCGAATGAGCATCTGGAAAACAAGGAAGGTGATTATGTAGCCATAAAAGGAAAATGTTCCTGTTATATGCAAGGGAAAGAGGAGGCTGGAAGATTTGATGAGGATCTCGAAAAGGCTAATAGTCCTTACGTACTTTCGATGTACGTCTAGCTTCAGTATCACACTTGAAAAGGTATTTGAAAATTTCTTTAGGTATATAAAAAATGTTATGTGTTCAATTTTGTTCAGCAAGATAGCTTGATGATTATTTTAAGGATTTTAGCTTATTTTTTAAAATGTCCTAAATTTTATTTAGTAGATGCATTGTTTTTTTCTTTTTGATGGAATTTCATATTTTTTTTGTGTCATCATACTTGGAAGTTTTTATTTCAAATTCAAATTTTTCTTAAATGAAGCTAAACTATTTTGTACATAACTCGACTAGTTCTTATTTGGTCAGTTATGAAGAAATTTCCAACAGATTTTGCAGGAGACTGTGCCCTTCTCAGTGTACAATATAACCAATAATAATTCGTTTTCAATAATAAAGTGTAAACGAGATAACCTTGACTCGAAAGGGATTTGGCCTAAGGGTATAATATTAATATTGATAATCAAATTCCGATCTTTGTTTTTTAATTAAAAAAATTTTTAACAACTTGACTTCATCAGACACTTGACTTAGTCCGTCGCTGGTGAATAAACACCGGGCATAAAGACCCGAGATGTTTTTTTTACGAATAATAAACATTATTGAAAATTGAACTACACATTTGGAATTAAAATATTTTGTGAAAGGTTCCTCCTTCTGTTGAACAATCATACTTTTTTTTGGGTTAAAAATTCATCTTTGTGGTGGAGGATTCAACTGTTTTGTTGTAAATTCATCATTCATGAGGAAATTCAATTATCTATTTTTTTCTTTTCAATAAAACTAAATTATTTTTTGCATAACTCGACAAGTTCGAAATAATAATTTACAATAATAAAGTTTACAATAATAATAATAGTTTACAATATTAAAGTGTAAACGAGTTACACTTGACCCGAAAATAATAATACTAATAATTGAAAATTGAACTATTCATCTGGAAATCAAAATATTTTGTGAACGGTTTCTTCTGTCGAATAATCATACTTTTTTATTCATCAGAAATTATTTAGACGAGTTTTAGTTTCTGCTTTCTCGTTAGGAAAAAGTTACAATTCTCATTTAATCCTAATGGTCAAGGCCTCATTTAATTCACGAAAGGATTCTCTACAATTTTGTTTGGGTAGTGTTTATTAAAATTTGAACTTTCATTGTTTTTAACAAGAACAATCATAATGATTACCTAATATATTTTTTCAATAAAACTTACCCAAATAGAATTGAAGAAAATCTTTAAAAGAATTTTAAGGCCCTGATCATTATGACTGGATAAGAATTGTAACTTTTTCCTAATGAGAAAGCAACAACTAAAACTCTACATAACTCCTGATAAATAAACAAGTTAAACCTGAATTATTTCTTTCCGAAGCACATATAGAAGCCTCTTTCAAAATACACAACAATTATTATTAGATATGTTCTGGTCAATTTTATGAATCATTATAAAGATTATGGAATTGTGAGATTGACTGTACGTAGAGTACATCCTTAATGATATAATAATGATCATAATAAACTGGATATGGAAATTATTAAAGAAATTTTCTTTTCACGAATACAGTAATTATCAAAATATAACTTCAAATATCGAATTTCAATAATAATTTTCATTTTTATAAAATTAGAATTTTTTACTCCAAATATTTTCCATCGCGTTTTAAAAATTAGGTCCTATTATATGTAACACTTTTTAAAGAATATTCCAACTCTCCAACTTTTGTGCAATTCCCCACTGCTAGCATATTGATTTTTTTCATATATTTTTGTTTGTTCATATTTTCTGAGTGAGAAACGCTGTTCATACGGACTTTTCTATTTATTCTGAAAACATTTTTTCTTTTTTATTTTCAGCAGTTCATGTGACGATAACGATGTTGACAAGAGCACCTGAAAGGCGGATTTTGATGTTTCGACGATGCAAGGGAGCAAAAATATAACCCGAGAGCTGAAACGAATAAGTTAGCTGAATTTGCTTTTTTATAATTATTTGATTCTTGTAATCATAACAATGGCTTTATCAAATTTTATAATCGGATATACTGCAATTTTAATATATAAAAAAAAGCAAGCGCAAAAATACGTTTACAACATGACTTATAAATATTATATTTTTAATCTTTAATGCAAATGTAATACTCAATTATGATTTTGAATATTTCCCATTTTACATTCAGTCAGTTTTACTTTTAACATGTTTTATATTTGATTACTTATTGAACATTTTTTTGGCTTAACGTTTTACGCTTGCGAAAATGTTTATATTTCTGAATCTATTATTTAGCTTTATCTAGCGTTAGGCAAATATTCCCGATATTTGATTATTATAATATTGTACCAATGTGCTTTATCCTGGAATGTATATTACTAAATTTTAAACGACCACAACATTTTGTGCAAAATTGTGTTAGATTCTTCAAAACTATGTTAGATTTTTTACACTTAAATATTTATGAAAAAATCAGAATAAACGTAGCATATAGATTGTATATACAGTGATATATAAATTTGGATAGGTGATATGTATGTATAAAAATGATGCTTTTTTGATTGTAACAGTATGTGTGTGTGTGTGTGAACAATATTCTGCAAAGATCATGTAAAAAGTGGAAATAAAAAAATTTATTTTAAAAATGCGTTTATCAAGATCAATCCCGTGTTATTTTTGTTCATACCTAATTTTATTTATTAATATTCAAATTAAGTAGTTATAATTTTTTATTTCAATCTAAGTTTAAAATATCTTCAACTAATGATAACATTATTTTTTAAATGATTAAAAAATTGTTAGGCTATTTAATTCAGGGTAAATTTACATTGAATTATTTAAAAATTATTTCAAGTAAAATATACTCGAGGATTGATAAAGTTTCAGAGAACAGAAAATTTTCCAGTTACATGTCTCAAAAGTAAAAAAAATAATTGAATAATTATTCATTTGTTTGTTATTTATAATTTTTAGAGCAAACTGTTATATTTACACTCTTCACGTAAAAGAATGGAATAATTTTTATGGAAATTCATTTTACACGGGTTCTGTGCGCCTGATAATTTTGGATCAAAATTTCTAACAAAAAAATGGTGGTTTTATTATAGTAAAACAGTATAATAACGATAGAAATGGGAATTAATATTTTTGCCTTATTTCATGGTATAACTTTAGTGCAGATTTCATTCAAAATTTATTGAAATATGATAAAAGAACATTATTTTTATGGTAACGAAATGGATGAAATAATAGAAGTCCCAATGAAAAAGCCTAAGAATAGGAATTTTCTGTCGTCTTCTGCTGTCAGTCACTGCATTAATTTTTTGAAACTTATCTAATGTGAATAATGAAGTTATTATGCACTTGAAATGTTTCATATCGAATTAAGTCCATCATAATAGTTTTTTTTCGAGGATAAGGAATAAGGATTATATTTATCTTAATACAAAACATGTGTAAAAAATGCCAGTTCTTTAAACAGCTGAAAATTATTTTGAAGCTGCCTTCACTCAAACGAATACTAATTATAGTAATGTTAGTTTCAACATTTTCAAACGCAATTTCTAACAGATCTTATCCGGGTACACTACAATTTATTAAATTTTTTTAAATTTTGGCAACGTTCCATGACTTAGGACCATTCTCAATCGGGGCCAACCTCCGAGGATTGATCTTCAACAATAAATAGAGGAAACTACGCAAGAGTACGTCACAAAAATTTTGAATTGTTTAATGTATCTCCTAGAAAATTATTGAGGGGGAAAATCACTCCACGGAAAAGCTTTAACCTTTAATTACGTATATCCGGAAACAATTTATACAATCTAGACATTTTTCACAGCTCTCTCTAAAAATTAGTTTAAGGAGAAAGTTGCATTCAATTTTTGGATTCAAAAATTTTCCATCCAGCCTGAATGATGTAAAAATATTTTAATAGGTTTGTTTAGTTCATCAGGATGGTGCACTATGGATTTTGTGTTCGAAAATGGTAGATAGAATATTCCACTAGAACTGATCAAAATGACTAGAATGAAAATCTTAGATTTACATTGTTCCTCATGTGTTCAGTAGCTATAAGGAGTTTTTTTGTTGCATATTTTTCTCTATTAATTTCTTATTATTGTTTGGTTAAATTAAATTTATAGATGCACTGTATAATAGAGTGGTCCAAAAATGCATTAGAAATGTTTTTTTTCAAATTTTTATGCAAAACGCCCGGACATTTGTTCAAATCCACAAAAAAATAAACGCATTTAAAAAAAAATCTGCCCGCTGCGCGGGCACATTCTCATCGCGCGCGTCTCGCTTCGCTCGCAAGTTTGAGCGCGCGACTTTCAGATCTCGCGCTTCGCGCTCGATGGTAATCTCACCTCGCGCTCCGCGCTCGGTTATGAATTTAGCTCGCGCTATGCGTTCGGCCTTTGTACCTCCCTACAGTTTTATATAGAGCTTGTGAAACTCAAAAGCGAAATGTCGACTACTTTAACTTGATGAGTGTGAATTC